>JAJHUR010085412.1:0-56571 GCA_027495735.1 Lutjanus campechanus
TCCAAATTGAGTAAAGTGCTCAGAGTAAAAGCAATTTCTCCAGCTGCTCCCAGTACCTTGAACAGCTTCTTCTGCTAAAATGAGTGAACAGTAATGTGCAATGTAGTTTTCTTTTTGTTAAAATGGATTTGGTAGAGAAGAAAACGGTAAAATCAGCTGGTGCAGTGAGGGAGGGACCTCAAGGCTACTGTGGCTGCAGGCACGGGCTACTGGAGCTACTACAGATCTGCTGTGGCTAAAGCAGGCATGGTGGATGAGTTTGAAAAGAAGGTAAGAAAAGATCATGTGAGCTTATCTGAGAGCATTATAGCAGCATGTAGAGTTTTTTATTTTTTTATTGTTGCCATATTTAACTTTGTGTATCCTCTCAGTTCAGTGTCCTGAAGGTTCCCGAGCCTGTAGACACTCAGACAGCTCTTATCAACACTCAGGAAGCAGAAGCGGTGAGTGCCACTGTGTGAATGTGATGATAAAAACCTTCGCTAAGACCAGTATCCTGAAAACATATTGTTAATTTAACTGTTATGAGCATCCCCTCCTTCTAAAATACACTTAACTCATTCTGCGTTCATTTAAACTCTTAATTAACGTGAAACGGACAAGCGATAAGAGTCATTCTGGCCTGGAGCTGCAGTGTTGTCGTCTCTGACAACATATCACTGTCATTTTATGATTTATTACAGTAGATATATTACAGATTTCTCCCTTAATGCTTTTCTGTTTTTTTTCCATGTGTCTTCTTCTAGAACACAACAGCAGCTGCCTACATTGAAGCATCCAAAGCTCGTATTGCGCAGTATGAAAAAGAGGTGGGAATTCATAAATGTAAAAACATACCTCTGACCAAATGACCATCGAAGACCTGAACCAGACTTTCCTAGAGACAAAGCTTGACAAAAGGAAACATCCTTACTGGCCACACAAACCCATAGCTGAACTGTGAGTCTACCACCTGACCATATTCTGTTATTTATCTGCCACTGAGCAAAAACCTGTACAAAAATGATGCGTGCAACACATTTCAAAAGAGTTGGGCAGGGGCAACAAAAGACTTGCAACCTCGAAGGTTTCAGTCGTTCAGAAGCACCACATGTGAGGACTGTGAGGACAAATAGTCCTCACAGTTTAAGAACACTGTTTCTCACCACAAAACTGCTGGAATTTAGGGATTTCACCATCTTCCCTCGGTCCTGACCTGTCTCCCGCTGAAAATGTGTGGTGCATTATGAAGCGCAAAATACAACAGAGACCCCACAGCGCTGAGCTCCTGAAGTTGTTTATCATGCAAGAGTGAGACAGAATTTCCTTTCAAAAATTCAACAATTTATGTCCCCAGTTCCCAAACGCTTGCTCAGTGTCGCTAAAAGAAAAGGCAACGTAACATAGTCGTAACTTTTTTGGAACGTGTTGCAAGCACGAAGTTCAGAATGAGTGTATATCTACAAAAAAAACTTAAAAACAAAAAAAAAGGTTTTAATAATGAAAAATCTTTGCTATGTACTGTATTCAATTGAATACAGACCAAAAAGTATTTGCAAATGATTGCGTTCTGTTTATTTATGTCTGTTATTTATTTATTTACATTCCACAGTTGTAAATCTTAAAAATATGGCACAACTTTGCTTTTTGTAATCAGTAAAATGAGTTAAAGGTCGTAAATGTTCACAGGCCCATTATAAACAACCTCGTGGACCCCTCACAGGCACAATAACTGTTATTTTATGACTGGATTTCTTCCCAGGCGTCATGAACTGAACTTGATCTGATGGACTGTGTTTTCTTTCTAAATTTGGTATGAAATATCTTCCAACACTCACTGAAAATCTAATCCTTGTGGATACACTGATGAGTTTTTAAGTACACGCTCGGCCAAATCACTCTCAGCAGAAAGCAGAGTTTGGTTTCCTTCCCTCGCGGGGTCACTGTTGTCTTTGGGACAGCGACTTGTAGTTGTCAGTTTTCTGCATCAGCGGGGCAGAAGCGCTCTTTCTCTTTTGTATATTGACTCGTGTCTGCAGGTAGGCACGGCCTCACACGCACACTTTTAATCGATGCCTTGTTTTACTGGACACGTCCACTGTTCACATTAGACAGAATCAACCCCATCCATCAGCGTGTGGACAGCATGTCTGCAGTACAGATGATCACAGCTCCAGCCGTCTTATTATGCAGTGTCAGTCTTGTTCAGGCTTTGTTATGACTACAGCATAAATCTACATTTCACCACAGCTGGAAATATGAGCGGTCTCTCTGGGAATCGGAGAAAGACTTTAAGCATGAAGCTTACATTCTGTGCTCTCACTGCACTGTTATTATGGCTTTGGTTAGTGGGCTAATAATACTCTGCATAACTCAGTCCATATAGGCACAGACGTGATTGTGATGAAGTAGATGAATTTGCTATTGTCATTGTCTCAGGATTCACACAGCAGGACACACGAAGCTGCTGCAAGAGTGTGACATTTGTCCTGAGGGGGGCAGCATCTGTCCTGTTAAGAGAGAGATGGATGTGAATCCAGCTTAAATCCATTAATTTCACAGGCCGGTGGTTTTTGTGTGGGGTTTGCATTTTGCCTCGTTTTTCAAAGTGGAAAAATGTAACAAATTCAGACACTAGACCGTTCGAACAAAAGGGTGAATTTGTAGGTATTCTCACCCAGATTGATGAAGTGAATTTTTTTGAAAGATTTTCTCT
This sequence comes from Lutjanus campechanus, assembly GCA_027495735.1. Classification (NCBI taxonomy): domain Eukaryota; kingdom Metazoa; phylum Chordata; class Actinopteri; order Lutjaniformes; family Lutjanidae; genus Lutjanus; species Lutjanus campechanus. The sequence continues at coordinate 2,696 of JAJHUR010085412.1, forward strand.
TTTTCATACCTCAAATCTAACAGATACCTATATTCTGAGCCAAGGGCATTTCATGATAAATGCCAAAATTGTGAAAATACCTACCTGAAGGAAAAGAGTTAAATGGAACTCAACATCTGACCCTAAGGTGCCTGGGGTTTCTCATGTTTTATTTACTTGTACTGGCAACTTATAGTATCACACTTCCACGAAGTCGGATGACTCGACAGAAATGTTTCAAAGGCAAACTGTGCAGGATTTTCCAGAAATCAAAGTATAGACTCATACAAAAATAACCCATCTCAATTATCATTTATGACCCACTAAGTGTGTGGTAAGTTGTGTCTGTATAGGCCTTGCCCTGTGCACAATGAAGAAACGGCATGTACAAATCTTGCAATAGTTTTACAAAATTAGGGTTCCATTTTAGAAACGACCATGAGAAGTTATGCTGCAATCCACTGCAAGCTAGTTCAGAGTCAGTATTCCCGACTTCTGGTCTCAATGGGTCCCAGTGCATCTGCTCAGGAAGACATGGACACCTGCTGCAAACTCATGTTTGTATACAAAGTCTCTGAACTTCAAAAGCATCTACAGCAGCTGATTTAACAGATTAGCTCACTTCAAAAGAGACATCAAGCATAAATAAATGGAAATTGTAGTGTAACTACAAAGTTGTTACTGCACATTCCACAACACAAACAGTACATATAGTAAATTTATGAAAATATAATTCTGCTTATCGTTCACTGTGTGCTGCCATATTGATGTGACGTCTATAAGGATCCTGCTCAAGTTTACGACTTGGAATTTCAATTTTAACGACCGATGCATTGTACTTTTCCATGTTTGAGGTCTTTTTTTCCCTCAAACTCTGAGCACAATTGATCGCAACATTACAGCTCAGCTGCGGAGGATCCCATTAATGCTGATATCACCAATAATACACATACACGAATATAATCTAGCTGGATAAAATATGTATTTTTGATTTTTGGGTGAACTGTCCCTTTAAGATGTCTTTCAGCAGCCTCATATTTTTCAGACAGAAGGGCGAAACAAAATTTCACTGTCAGCACTCTGTTGCCTGTTTTCCTCACTCAGACACGTTATGCATTCCACAGCAGAGCGGCGATAATCCTCCCAAAAATCTACACATTATGTCACACCAGCGAGCACTTGTCTCATGATTCTGCAAGTGGGTAAACTTGACGTGACTGTGGTGCAACATGAACACACACACACACACACACACAGCCCCACAACACAGATTGGAAACAGTGTAAGTGAAGCAAAGAATTGAAACAGGCTGCGAGTCAAAAAGGATGAAATAAATATTCTTTATATTTAATTGACTTCTCATGTCTGCGGTCTCATTTATCAAAAAAAAAAAAAGGCCTGTTTTTATTTTCTTTGTCTCGTCTTTGCCAATTGTTCATTCTCACAAGCTCAACAGCAAAATTGTAATCTTATTTTTGTCTTTTACACCCTCACTGGTAATTAATCAGGTTGAGCTTTGACCTTTCGGAGTGCACGCAGGTTTCTGGCAGCATAACAAGGTCCTGAACTCTGAACCGATTAAGGGTCACTGACTGTCACCTGTGCCGAGCAACAATGTGAAACAGCTACATGCATGTGTGCACGCAACCGTGTGTGTGTGTGTGACCCCCAACAGCTCTACTTTCCCTGGGCTCAGCCATTCTTTTCCCAGCTGACCGTTCAGCTGTTGCCAACACTTGTCCACTTGATAACTGTTGCCATAACTCAGAACTCAGCACGCTGGTTTACAACCACTAATGATTTTAATTAAAGCCCTGCGCTCCTGTCTGACTCATAACCCAGACTCTAATCTTATTTTGAGGATTGCACAGACAGAAATGTAACGTTTTTTTTTTTAATCCAATCAAGCATATGAAAGAGTAAAAATTCAGTTTAATCCATCGCTGACACTGGGGCGTGTGCTGAGCTGAGCTATGTGTGAGTTGGTGTGTGACAGGCCCTAAATTCCTCTGATGCTATCCTGAATTAGGCAGCGCTGTTGTTGGGTTGGATTTCCATTTAACATGTGTTCACAGTGTTGAAGAAGCACCCTCAAATGATTTAACAGCTTTTATTGATCTTTTCCTTTTGGGCCAAAATCAACATAATTATCTTAATTTGACCAGCAGGAATTCACACCAATGCTCCTTTAATGTGTATATTTTAATTTATTTCAAACTCAAAATAGAGTCTCACATATTTCTCTTTTGAGTTTAATTTCAGTCACAATACATCACTGGTGTAAAAGTATGAATTTCTGGTGCAGTCTAAATAGATGTGTGATAATGAGTCTGTTTTGCACGTAAAGAGAGATGATAACTTGTGTTGCAGGTTTGCTCAGGTTCAAGGTTCTTTATTTGTCACATGCTCATCAGAGATACAAAGTGAAACATGCAGTTAAATGATGGGGACGCTCAGTTACTGTGCAAGAATATGAAAGGGATCAAAAAAGACTCAAAAAAGAGTTTGTATTTTCTGTAAAAAAAAATGTATTATTTTTATATTTAATGGTCTTTATCACTGTTTTGGTTTTGTCACAGCCCTCTGTCTTTTTAATACTTTAATATTTTAAATATCTTTTATGTTACATTTGACTACTACAGTGACTTTGCATGTTTTAGTGCCTTTTTACTCTATTTGATCATAAGTATTTTATGTTTTTTTTTTTGTGTTTTTTTCTTTTTTCCCCCCTCTCCCTTTTTGGCTGCATTTTACGAATGAAAGCTGCTATATAAATACAATATAAAAACCTTATTTTTTATTTCAATTTATTTTTATTTTTTTAATATTATATGATTTATTTCTAAATTGAGCAGTAAAAACATTATTTTTTACTTGAAAAAAGTAAAAGGCACTCTCTGCCCTGTAGAACTTTTCTCAAGAGTTTTCCAAACATTTTTAGATTTTAGAAAATACATCAAACTACTACTTTTTATTTGAAACAGATCTAAATGCTCCTATTAAACAAGTAGATTTTTTACATGTTTTAAGAAAACAGGACTCAAAGTGAAAAAGGACTCAATAAATTTGAATCATTTCTGTGTAAAAATGTCAAATTGAAAGTTATTGGGTCTAAAATAAATACCAGAATCAGTCTTAAAAAGACACCATCTGTAGTTTGAGTGGCATTGCGCAATAAAAACAACTATTTACGTTGTCAACCTCCCCTCCCCAGCAACAACACTGAGAACATGACCTCTACGTCCTCAGTCGTAGCTGCTGCTCTGTCAATACGGTGTCGAACTGGTGTCTTCCTCATTGAAAGTGACGGTGCAACATTTGTAATTTGTAAATATTTGAGTTGGATCATGATGGTTGTTGTCTTGTGACTTCAAATAGGCTGTTTGCACAAAATCATCCAGTTGATTAAAAAACAGAAATTGTGTAAAAACTAAACATCAGTATGATGCACCCATTCCCTTTTTTGCTGAGTCCTCCTCCCTCCAGAATCGATCCATCATCCTCTGTCCAGAAACCAAACAGCTCACATCCGCTCCTGTGTGAAAATCTAAGTGTTTGCTTCCTACCTATCCATCACACAACCTATTATGCTGCTCATTTAGACATCCATCAAACGTCACATGTTCAATTACACAATCCATCACGCTCTGCACTTGTCCCGCCATTGGCTGATGATCTTTGTCACCTCACAATGCCCAAAGATGTGTGTTTCCTTTCGAGGCTAGAGGGCATGCCCTCACCGTCTCCTCCAGATTCTAATGGCTGAATTTAGACAGGAACCTTTTCTTTTTCCTCCTCTCATCCGAAGGCCACGACACAGGTCAGAGGTCAGAGGGGGTTGGCCTGGTTGCCAGGGAGGAGTCCACCAACAAGGCAAAGCCACTGATGCTCATTGGACTGTGCAAACAGCAGATCTGCTGAGTCTGACAGGCATGAGAGCAGAGGAGCCCGGGCAGGTCGCATTATCACAATCGCACAAGGAGCGAGTGTTGATGAATGACAGGCTGTGTAGAACAAGCAACAACACGCTCATTCAAAGCCAAGATGAAGTCAAGAGAGCAGGACAAGCTTTAGTTATTGTGATAATTTCTGTAAGGGTCCGTCCACAATGCATTAGGACGTGGTTAGGGTTAGTGTACGATGTGTTCGACCACATCTAAAGGCAAAAGGGTTCAGAGCTGGTTCATCGTAAAGTACATAATTTCTGGCATGAGATGTCTCTCAGTAAAAACAATAACAAAAGACAGACTTTGCTGATGTTGTAAAGTAGAGCGTGGGATCATAGAAGTTGAAGCACCACTGCCAAAAAAAATTTGACTTGACTCAGGCAGAAATCATGTTCATAGATGAGATAATGTATCAGAAGTTTTATTCATGTTACATTCAGTCTTGTTCACTGACTTCCTCACTCTCTGATGTATCATCTGGTGTTTCCTGTGTTTCCCTGGAAGTTAAAACTACTGGAGGGAGTAAAGGGGATATCATGCACTGTTACAGTGAATGGAAGTATGGATTTCTCTGGGTTTAAACATTGTGGGAAACACCTGTGATAACTTAAGTACACAACAGATATTTTAATGCAGATACATATAAATGGTTTAAATATGTAGATAATCATGCACACTTCTTTCATGGAAGCCATTCATAGTGTTGCACTGTTGAAAGTGCCACAAATAGTTGTGTAACAAATGAAAAAAGAGCATTTGAGAGCCAAACCATGGCTGCTTTCTCACCTCTGCACATCTGGCCAGTGTATATTAGTGCCTCTCCTATGGTGAAAATAAGATAAACTAGAAAGAACTAGAAGGATACACAGAGAGCACAGACCTCTGCCAAGGCCAATTGTTCAGTCATCTATGAGCTGGAAGCACAACCACTACATCTGGATACATTTCTAAAACAATTAGCTAATTAGCTATTAACTATTATCAAAACACCATCCTGGTGAAAAATAAATATGTGAAGTACTAAGTATATTACATTTTTGCATACTTGAGTGTTCTTGCACTCAGACTAATCAGTATCAGTATCAGTAAACTTGTGTGAGATAAGTGTGCTTAAAGAATATGGCAGTGTATGTACTATTATAAATGCTTACCTGACAAAATATGGTAGTGCCAAGCTCAGCTGATCTATCTTGAAATGTTAACAAAAGTTAAAAACAATTTGTGTATCCATCCTGTGATTTGGATCCACTCAAAATTTTAATACCTTGGCCCACGTTACACCCTTCCACAAAGTTTGTGAAAGTGAAAATTGTGCGAGTAGTTTTTCCGTAATCCTGCTGACAAACAGACAAACAAACAAACAAACAAATCAAACTGAAAACACCACCTCCTTGGCCGGGGAAGCAGGTCAAGCTTCAATACCAAAATCCAAATATCAGCTCCATTGGGATTCTGACATCTCAGAGCGAGCTTCTTCTCTTTGCAACAGGCCGCCAATCACCATGGCATGGTGACATCATGAGAAAGTTGTCCCCCCGTTGACAAGGCCTGCTGTTGCCATGGGGCTCCTGGAAATGGCACCGCGGATCCCAGTAAATGAAGGATGTTGGGGGAGGGGACGCGAAGGCAAGTAAATAAAAGTGCCATTTGCAGTGTGTTTGCTTGACGTCCTCGGAGCCAAATTCTGCTCCGTTATTGGGCTGCTGAGCATTGGGGGGCTCCCAGTGGCTCCTTTGCAGCGGCGGGACCCCCCACTCTGGAGGACATTGGCGTGTTTGCTGAACGAACGGGGCACCCTGACGCGGCCTCTGGGAGCCATGTGAGCTGACAGCAGCCGCACACATTCACTCATTAAGAAAAGGGGACGACGTTGGACAAAAGGAAGAAGGAGACAGTCTTGTAGCAGCAGACTGCAGCAGCAAATCACCATTCACAAACAGAAATAATTAGTCATAATACAGACGTCAGCCAAGAGAGAAGAATTTACATGATAAAGCTTAGCCGTGTTCTATCACATGCAAGGACTCCATAAGTAGTTTTCCTCTACAGACTTTGGCTATTGCTACTGTATGTTTTTGACTGGATGTGAGCCCATAAGTCTCTGCCAACTTTAAGACAGAGTGGAGCGTCTTCTTGACAGGCTACCATCATCCGAAGCAACTCTGATCTCAAAACCATCTGATGGAGACGGTGCCTGGTCTACTTCGCGGACACCACCCATTTAATCGGCCAGAGCAACACAATTCCCAGATCTCCTTTGATACCCGATATTTAGACATGCAGGCCCATGCTGTGACCCCGCAATCGCTTTTTGCTGGAGACACCCAACACCAGAGTCCTTAATCCTGCCATACCGCTTAGAGGGGAGAGGCGGAGCGAAGGAGGCATTTCATGACTGGAAAACTCATGACCCTCTGGGGATTAATAAGCATTCTGTGACGTGTCTTACTGGCTTGTTGACCTGACTGCTGTGCTTTCTGATGTGTTCATCTCTGTCTGGCTCGAAACGGGAGTCGCATACATAGAAATTTAACAATGCTTATGCATTTATTGTATTTAATGTCCAATCAAAAAAGGTAATAAAGGTACTCTGTGAAGCAACTAATATTAATCGTTAATTGTATTGCCAATGTATGTGTATGGACTGTAACGTACCTTAAAAAATTAGACCTACTCAACTATCTTGCGTATTTGTTATAAAAATTAATGAATTTAATGGAATCAGTTAATCTTTTCCCATCAACTTAATGTAACGTACATTTTATTCAAGTTAATTACGTTTAAAATGTCTACTTTTTAATTTCAGAACACTTCAGAACTTATAAACATTCAAGTTCAGCTAATTTGAATTCTTCTGACTTGAAAAAATGAGTTGAATTAATGTATCATTTCCATTAACACATTAGATTAAGTTTCCCAGAATGCATTGTGCAAGAGTTAAAACTCTCCTGAGGCTATACTTTTTTATAGTTTGAAGAAAACATATGTAATGAGAACTTGATGTGGGTCTTTAATACACTTTAAGATGAAGAACTGATGCTTCAAACTGAGAAAATGTGAAAGGAAATCAAATTTGTTTCCTCAAGTGGAACTCAATAATATCAAATTTATTTAACTGAAACAGTTTGTTTTGAATCATTACAAATTTGCCTCAACTTGTCTTTTCAAGGTCAGTCAACTTAAAATGTAAAGGCAGCCCAGACACTACAGTTTTTTAAATTAAAACAAAGAATTAATTTGTTTACAGTGTAACAGCCTGAGGACTGATTTCTACGTAAATGACCCTCTTCAGCTCCTCTACAACAGCGACAATGTGCAACATTCGCCGATGTTAGCTTAGAAATGGAGTCTGCTAATGTCAACGAATGACCACCACAACACGCTTAACTATACTCATCCATCAACATGATGCTGGTTAGTGTTTTGGCTGATTCCCAAGGAGCACTCGCACTTCACTTAACAGCCATGAGTGTCACAGAAGGATTTTCTGAAAATTCCACATAGTAAACCACAGAATAGACTCGCTCTATGGGACAATTGTGCTTCTTGCCGCAGCCTAACGCGCATTCACAATTACTGAGGCGTATTGGTTGCAGCTGTGACTATTGGTATATACACTGGGACATAGCAACAATGATACTCAATTGAACAGGAAGATGCAGTGGATAAGTGGGCTGAGCACAGGAATTTAACCAGACAGTTGGGGTTTGAGACTCACTTCAGTCAGGGCCAGACTCAGATGAGGTGTCGGGTGTGCACCAAAATGACCTGCAGATGTACCAGAGAGGCAGTTAGCATCTTTTATTTGTTTGTGTTGTTTGTTAGCTAAGTGACAGTGGCTGACACAGCTGATGCTTTACCCTCACTCTGTGCTGACAGTCCGCTCTCTGCTGGAGGTTTCAGGAGTGAACAGACATATCCTGCTTCAGCAGTTTAGCGACAAACTTTGCACACATACAAGTCAGTGAAGGTCAAACATTTCAGGGGACATAAATGTCCGAAAATCCTTTTTTTGAGTGGAGGGGATCTTTTAAGCTACTACAAGGAATTTTTAACTGGATATGAAACAGTCTCAGTTTATTACTGGTGCCTCTGTATGACTTACAAAAGTTATCGAGACCTTCTGCGAGAAGATCGGCTATTTCTGTTTAATTCCTAATGCCTGCCACCGGGACGCAATGTCCTTGAAATTAGATAAAACGAGCCTGTGTTTACATTTTCATAGACAAGGAGTGCATTCCACATGATTCTTGGGGGAGGAAAAGTCAGATTGATATTTTCTAAACTTTCTTCAGCATGTGACGGCTGCGTTACAGAAATGTCAGGGCAGCATTGTGTCAGATTGGAGGTGTTAGGACTGCAGCTGCAGAGCGAGTTGTGGCTCAGTGTGGGTGGCGGCTCTCTCGCTGCTGGGGCGGTGTGTTTATGTGTGCTGGGGTTAGGGCCACGTGCACAGTGCGGGCATACACACTAACACACACACACACCGAGAGAGAGAAAACCACAGAGACTCTATTGATTCCAGCTAATCAAGGCAGCGGCGATGGGGGATGCTGCTGCACACGCGTGTGTGTGTGAAGTCAACACATTCCTCACATTCCAGCACTTCCCAAAGAGGCATAAAATATTAGCCACTGCTCTGAGCTCGCAGGCCTCCTCTCTCTGCTGGGGTCCTGCTGCTCTCCTCTTTCCGACAAGTGACTGTGCACTTTAGTTTTCAACAGTGCTTTCTTTTTCTTTCTCTTCTTTAATTCCACCCACGAGATGACCATGCAGCGACTTCTGGCTGAATCACACCGACAGCACAAAGACTCCACGTATTCATGTCTGGTTTAAACTGGCCCTTCTCAAATGACATGACAACTAAATCTGACCTCGCCCATGAAGTTGCAACCGATTGCATGTGCATTTATATATAAGGCAGATTATTTGTAAGAGCTACACACAGTGAAACTGGAACTGAAAGTTATTTTGAAGAAAATGTGATTGAATGTAATTTTATACAGTTTTAGTCACAAAAAATATTTTACTTTGTCTTATGTTGTGTTTATTTATATTTTGGTAAGTTAATGTTATCCCTCTGGTCGCAATTTGTCATTTCACTAATCTCACCAATAAGCACAGGTTTACATCATGATCTGTCTTGGACAAGTCTACTTAGGACTTTTAAGTCTTCACTGATAAAAGTAGCACTATCAATCATTTAGCCTGCAGTAATTTTGTTCTTTTAACTGATTAATCATTTGGTAAATAAAACATCAGAAAAATGTGAAAAAATGTGCATCACAGTTTTCTAGACCTCTAAAATATGTCATCAAATATCTTGTTTTGTCTGACCAACAGTCCACAACACAAACAGTTTCAATTTACTTCATTGTAAGCGGCACATTTTGAGAAGCAGGAACCTCTGAATGTTTGGCATTTCTACCTGAGAATAACTTAAAGGACCAGTGTGTAGGATTTAGTGGCAAGCTTGCAGATTGCAAACACTTAATCTCACTCACTCTCTTCCAAGTGTGGAGGAGAACCTACGCAGGCTGCGCAACGTGCTCAAAAAATGAAAAGCCATATCTAAAGCCAGTGTCTGGTTTGTCCATTCTGGGCTACTAAACATGGTGCTGCAACATGGCGGACTCTGTTGAAGAGTCATTGTGCAGCTCATAGAGCAGATGCAATAGAGACTTCCTTTGGCCAAGCACCTAACTTACACTACCTGTGGGCTTTGGAAGAGCCTTATGCCCCCCCCCCAAGACTCTTCCGCTGAGTCCCACCCTACTCTGCTCCGATTGGCTGTGAGTGAGAGTGTAGACTGGCAGCTGGGTGAAATTTAGCAAGGATATTGTGGTGGATGAAATGCTCAAACACAGGACTCTCCTCTAGAAGAGTCGGCTTTGTGTCCCGTGTGAAGCTAAACGTCACCGTAAACTTTTCTTTTGGACTTGTTGGAGTTGAGTTTTAGTACGGTGGTAGGTTTAGGAGAAGATTTTGGTTTGTGATTTTAAAAAAAAGACCCTTTCACAACATTGCAAAGGCTTCCCGTCAGTCACAAGCATGCATCATTGAGACACTGAGTACTATCATAATCACAGCACAGTAGTAGTAGCCAATCACAGCACAGTACAGCAGAAGGCAGAACAGTCTTGGAAGAGGACCCTTCGCCCTCTGTAGATATGAAAGGGTCATTCTAAGGTAACAAAAAAGGTGGCTACACACTAATGAAAACATCTTTAATATTATATTCCATTTCTCACATATTTGTCATTAAATGCTTATAAATCTGGTTATCAAAATAATGTGGAAAACACCTATGTGCACTTGATTAGAGTGCAGATCATGCCATCAACACTTTGGACAGTGTGATGCCGACATTTACAAAATTTCTTCAATCCGATAACAATCATTTTAATTAGAAATTCAGACACCTGTTTACGCTAAGTAAAGTGATCTAATTAAACGTGTGTTTACATGCCCCAAGGCATAATTCAGAATTTTTATTTTTTTTTTTGACGTGCACAAACTGGCTCTGCCTGCTGTAACGTGTCTAATCTGTTGGAAATATAACAGAAGTAAATAACAGTGAAGGAGTGTTTCTGTCTGGCAATTTTCAAGATGAACCCAAACCGTATCCAACATTAGCGTGTTTAAACCTCTTAAGGTTTCTTCTACAGACCGGTCCTGGTTTTCTACACCACCTTTCTGTCCCCCAGACATGCACAGAAAGAATATGTTTATTCCAACCAAGGAAAAATGATCGAATTAAGCATTTATATAGTTGTTATTTTCCCATTGAATGGATTATCAAAGGTTTACACCATCCCTCTCAGCCCAGGAAGATTAAAGAGTTTAGATGAGGTACTTTTACTCTGACTGGGATGTTATTCTGATTATTTGTGGAATAATAGGGTCCATGTAAACACAGACATTGTTTATGCTGCCATAGAATCACCTGAAGACTTTGTGCATCTGTCACCAGCAGCTGAGAGGAAGAAGAGAGGGAGGTCTGACAACCAGGACAGCTGGACCAGCAAAGAACCCAACAGCCAAGTAATGCCCGCTGACCCTCCTCTTCTTCTTCCTCCTCCTCCTCCTCCTCCTCCTCCTCCAAGACTCCTGGTCAAAGCCAGAGCAAGAAGGTTCACAGTAAGGCATCGTTACCATAGAAACTCTGTTTGCATTTCCCAGTGAGCAATTCCGGGACCGCTGGCTTTCAGCTGGAATTCAGACATTCAGTTAAATGCACAGTGCTGTCTGGAAAAGTAATTGTCTATGTGGGGCAACTTACTGAGAGGCATTCTAGGTGTGTTTCCGTTTAAGTGAAAAGGCAGACAAAAAGGGCCACGGCCATGAACTGGATGTCATCTTAACGGGCCTGGCTCGCAGGCTGCATCATCTGTTGTGGCAGCGCAGCTAAGAGCTCCTATTTACCATATTCACACGGTGGCCAATTTCCTCTGACGTCACACCAGGGTTGCCAGATCCACGTGTTTCCTGTGGAATTGGGCTACTTTTGAAGTGTTGAGTTTTTTGTCCACTGATTGGGTGAACCTATTTTGCATGCAAATTACTTTAATAATATGTACAAATACAAATAATTTATTCAAACATAAATCCTGCCAAACTGACTCCACATATGCATGTACACACACACATCACATGCATCACACTCAGAGTGGGAAGCTCAGTCTTACTGCTGTGTTTTAGGTCAGGTCTAAGTAATACCAAGAAAGTCTGACAAATTATTATCATTTTACAGCTTCCTGACTGATCAGAAACGCAGACAAATTACAAACACAAGAAAAATATGAGATTGGACTGTTCTAACATTCTGATAACCCTGTTTAAGCAGTTTAGCGTTACATGGACAAAAGCAGGACAGCTAGCTAACGTTCGGCTGCAAGCTTGATTACATTAGCATTAAATAAATGTGTCCAAGATATGTGTTGATTTTTCAGAATGAATTCACGCCTCTCCTATTGTATTGTGCGACAATATTAAATGGCACTGTTAGCTTGGGAGTGGTTGAATGCTAACGTTAGCTGTTGTCTAGCTAATTGGTTATCAGTGTTGTATTAGCTTGAAATATGGTCCGATGTCCTTCCACATTTCACTGTCAATCGTGTTTTCAGTTGCTGATCAATCAGAAAGCAATGGAATGATAAATTGTCTGATTCTCTCATGTCTGATTTAAATGATTTGTAACCTTTTTGTGAGTTTTGAGGTTCCCACACTGAGTGTCACATTTAAGGGAAATGGTAGCTGTGTGATTAGAGTGAATAACCTAACTCTTTTCCTTGTGTTTTGATTTGAGGTGGTGAAAATGAAAAGCCTTCATTTAAACAGGGAGCCTGAGCTGGACTGTACATGCCAATCAAAATTTGGAGTGTGGTTGGAGAGTGCTGCTTTCTACTGCGTGCCCAGTCACAGGGCTGTATTCAGGTCTGTCTTCAGTCCTCGCTCTCATACCAGGCTGCTGCACTGGAACAAAGAGGCCTTTCACATTGACCTTGACACACGGCCACCCCCATCACCACAGGAACCAACGCAGAGGAATCCACTCCAGCTCTCTGATATCAATCTCTCTGTACCCCTGGCAGACAGTCCCAGCTCAAGGCTGAGGTGAACCTTGGAGAGAAGGCTAATGCACATCATATGAGTGTGTTTTTATTCCAACAGAGAATATAGAAAAACAACCCGGCTGTTAGCACCACTGTGAATATTATATGTGATCTGAAATTACCCAGAGTGTCCATCTAAGTTTGTGTTTATAGCGTTAGTGTGTCAAAATAAATTAGCTCTAATAGAATTAGGGCTGCAACTAATGATTAAATTAAAATTGAATAGTAAAAAGTGCCCATTACAGTTTCCTTCAGCTGAAGGAGATGTCTTAAAATGTCTTTATGTCTGACCAACCCTTGAGGCTGTCTCAATAACTGCAATTTTGAAATACAGTGCAACTGATAAGCCAAACGCAGGGAATTGCAAGACCCACTTTGTTCATGTTTTTCCTTGTTTTCAAGAGGCTGGGCCCTTCTCGTTCACACTTCAGTGTGTGTTGAATCAGACCCTCCAGGGAGCTGTGATGTTGCAATCGCAACAACTGTTGCAAATTCAAACAATCCCTGTAAATATATTTTGCACGACCTTACAACTTTGTCCAGTCACTGTAACTTTTCTGCAAATCTGACAAATCATTGTAGCTTATTGCGAGTCCCACCTATCATAGCAGTCCCTCCCCACGCAAATGTCACAGATATTAGATATTTATTTTCTTTATTTGTCAAAGGAACACAAGAAGATGCATTTGATTTTTCATAATAATGCAAAAAAGGGAACTTTTTTTTTACTTGCTCCCACAATTTCAGTGCAAAAGATGCCTAAAAACATGGCAATGTTTTGCCATGTTTGTTTTTTGCAGGTTAACCTGTTGAACTTAGCATTAGCATATTAAGTAGTTAATGTGGCTACTACTACAGACTGGGACGATCCAGCACTAATGCTGTAATATTGAAGGACAGTCAAGAGAAACTATGTGAACATTAAGCCTCATTCTCCGACTAAATTACACTAGTAGTAATCAGATATTACTTTTTTTCATGTTGCTTTTTTTTGGAAGTTTGCAGTGCTAATAAAGGATTATTATCTCATCTTAAACACCACAGACATCATCAACGTTGTTCCACGGAATAAAAGCTTTTATTCTCAAGGGCAAAAAAAAAAAAAAAAAACCTAAGATCTTGCTTTTTTGGTTTGTTCTTTTTACAACTGTACGGCCTGAAAAAAACAATAACCACACAAACAAAAAAACAAAAAAAACAAAAAAAAAAAACACGACTTCAGGCATTAAAATTGCGAATCATTTTTTAAACAAAATAAAAATAAGAGGCTTTCACTTTATACATTTCTGTCATAAGAAATAACTTCAGAACTGTACATCAAGCTTTTTACAAAAGCACACAGAACTTCAAAATATACAAGGTTCATTCACATTTTATACACATAAAAAAAACCCAAAGGGGGTTTTGCTACATTTAAATCCTGGGAGTTCCTCGTCTGCGAGAAAAGGCAGTCCGAACACATTCCACGTTGCATCACGTTCGACTTTGAGAACAGAGTCTGTCCAGCATGCTGCTTGGCAACATTCAGGAGCTCCAGTCTTTGTCTCCAAAGAGTCACGAGACAGCAGGAGAGGAAAGAGGCTCAGTCTGTCTCTGTCTCTCCTCAGCATGAACTCTTTCTTCAGCTCTCCTCCCGACCCGGCGAGGACTTGTCCTATTTCCAAGCGTGGGCAGGTAGCGCATCACTCAGTGTCCATGTGACACGGGTTGGTCCCCTGCTTCTGTGCCTCATGATACAACCGCAGGAAGTCTTTGTAGCGCGGGGCGCAACCCATCCAGGCCTCCCCGAACCTCACCGTCCCCGTGAAGAGGAACTCGCCCTCGCCGGACCTGACGCCACACTGAAGGGGCATCTTGATGTGGCCCGTCCAGCTCCGTACCCTCACGCCCCCAGATACAAAGACCTGGGTCTTCTGTCTGTAGAGGCGGCTGATCTCCACCGTGACAGACGAGTGCTCCTCCTCCTGCTCCACCTTCTTAATGCTGCCCCGTGCCACTGAAAACACCAAACAGGAAGACAAGATTTAGATACTGGTGACGGCTGTATTTCATGCTACACAGAATGTTTTCATTGGACATTTCTGCACAAAATAAAGCAGAAGGAAGCCTATAATTCTCCCAAACTTACCAAAGTCATTGGTGCAGACTGCTAGAAGCATCTCAGCATCACCGCAGGGCTGACAGGGTGCTAAATGGAAATAAAGAGAGACGGAGGATGAGTTTGGAGCCAAATTTGGTGGAGTACTACAAACAGAAACAGGAAAAGTCCATGATTTCTTTAGATCTTGCAGCATGATAAAAATCCTGTTGACAGGGCCACAACTTTCCAGTTAAACACACAACTGTGGTTGGACCAGCCATGAGGGAGTATGTCTTCCCACACACAATTGGAGTCACAGTAATTTCCGTCCCCACAGATGATTATTTATTTACAAAGCTGTCATGAGCTCTGGGTTTTAACACCAAACACAGCAGGACACGCTGCTGATGGTTAACAAAAAAAAAAAAAAAGTTAATCAGTGTGTAATGCTCATGGGGGCTGTTTCGGTCAGCTTCCCCACCACCAGAGGAACCCCTGATACTCCGTGACAAACAAGGACCAGATGAAAAGGATACAGACAAGAGGAGAGGCTACATCTCTGACCTGAGCTCTGTTAGCACTTCAGCAGGCCTGCAGGGACTCAAACAGAGATGATAACACCAAGAAGAGTTTTTAACCAGCCCTAAAAGTGAAAATCTCTCCAGAAAGGCAAAAATTAAGGAGGAGAAAAGACAAGACAGACAAAATTAGCCTGGTCAGTACCTTTCTCTCATTCAGTGGCACAGTACACAACAACTGAGCCAACAACAAGTGAGGACGAGTGAGAGAAACAGAGCCTATTGAGCCACAATATCTTCACATCTAACACACTGAGTTATGGATTTATTTCTACCAGACCAGAGTTGGTGATTGTTACAACAGAGGAAAGACTAATTTGGGCGGTTTTGTTTGGTTTCTGTCTTGAATTAAACTTGTTTTACAGAGTTAACAAGGCAATTACAGCTCGTCTTAGTTCGGTAAAAGAGGAAAATTTGAATTCAGAAAGTGATCAGTTGTACTTTTATGTTTAATAAGGAGAATAGGTGTGAGAATATTTCCTTTTTTGATATTTTGTGAGTTCATTTCGTTTATTTATTGGGTGTAGTGAACGTAATGTAGCAAACAGGAACAATAAAGGGCATGCTCTCACAACTAGGGGGCAAATAATTGAGGGTAAAAAAGTGAAAAGTGAAATAGCCACTAGTTTAAAAAGCCTCCCCAAGGCTTCATTTCACTTACAACCGTCTGGTGGCAAGCTGCAACTCAGCCTGCCCGCCTCCAGAGTGTTTTATGGCAGGAGAAAGGGCCCTAAATGAGAGCAGTCAAGTCAGTGATTAGTTGACTCAGGTGGTCCTGCGGCCAGTCTAACCAGAATGCCTTTATTAGCCCTGGATCTGCTGTGGTTTGACTGGTACACGGGGGGCAGGTGGGGCGAGGAGGAGGTGGAGGAGCAGGGGAGACAGAGGGAGGGGTGTCGAGTCAGCAGTGGGCTGAGGGCGGGGTGGCATGGGGGTCCATCCATATAATCAGAGAGAGAATGATTAAAACTGTTAACTCAGGTGGACTCTGTGCGCTGGAAACCACCGTAGTTTACACAGTCTGGTCATAAATCTAGAGCTCAACATTTTTTTCCACTTGACCCTGTACAAACTGGCTTATTTATTAGCAGTCATCAAATAGCAACACAGACTTAAGTTAATCATGTTTAATCTAGGACTGCCATGTCTATAAATTTCAGAAAATTGTGAAAAATATCCATCCCAGTTTTTTTAAATTCCAAGGTGATGTCTTTAAATGTCTTGTTTTATTAGTCCAAACCCCAAAATATTCAATTTAATATGATACAGGGTAGCAAATTTTGTGCATTTTCCAATTTTCCAATTTATAAGACACGCTTTTTTCCTGATTTTCATTTTTTTTCTTGATGTTTTTAGCATCTCTCTCTCATGTTTAAGCATCCTTATTGAACAAATTGCTCTGACAGACAAAACTATGTCAAATGAGACACAAGTACTGCCATTACTAGACTATCAATTAATTTTCAACACATTTTCAATAAGTTTAATTCTTATTAGCAATTCATTATTAATCATTAACCCAAATAAATGGCAAAAAGTGTTAAATCTCCATATTTGAGAGGCTGAAAACAGCATCTTCTGCTATTTGTCCAAGAAAAATTACTTTAACAAGTAATTGATATCAAAATAGTTTAATTCTTTTTTTTTTACCACTTGCCTTGACGTGCAAATGAGTTGCTACATTTATTAGCTCGACATGGCATTTTACTTGCCCTGGATAAGTGGCCAATCCTTACAGTTGAGCCCTGACAGATCTGAAAATGAATCTAGTTTTTTGAAATTAAACACCCTGGAGACAAATACATAGTGCATTATCCTGAATTAAGTCTGAAAAGAGAGACGTGTGCCCTCTGTCATCTCCAGGAGCAGAGCTGGATCTTATTTTTAGCTGGCTTGTCTGAAGTGGAGGCTTTAGGGGTGAGGGGTGAGCGTGTCTTAGGTCATCTTGTGTAGCAACACGAGGCGGTGCCTGCACCACCAGAGAGATCAGAGGTCAAACAGCCACAAGCCTCGGACGGCTTACGAACAGCTGGAGAGCCAGGGAGGCTTCAGAGGGGCCGACCTCGCCCAAAGAGCCCGAAGCGGAGTGCAAAGGCCCTTTGAAGTGAGCCTGCGTGCTGCCATAGCATCAGAGCCTTAAGAGGCCTAAACCCAGGGGTGTTTTTTCTTTCCTCCACAGCAGCAGAGCCGAGCGGGGCTCACATGTCAGACATGAAACAGAACCACAGGAATGGGCTGAGAGCCGAGTCAGCATCTCTCTCTGGCCCGTGCACATGCAGCGCCGCTCCGATCAGAACCACTTCACAGGGGCGGAGAGGGATGAAGGATGGGACGAGTGGTAAAAAGAGAAGGGGGAGGGCACGATATAGTGTCCCTGCAACATCTGGGCCCTTATGCATTCCTCTGTAATGGAGCACAACTTGCTAATACCACTCGGCACAGACGAAAACCACTTCAAACAGTCAGGACGAGAGGGGGAAGATATATGAAGGGGAGAGGAATGAAAAGGAAAATACTTGGAAGATAAATAGACAAGAAAGAGGAGGTAGGAAACAGTGAGACGGAGGGGAAGAATAATTTAAGCGAGCTGAAAGGCAGGCCGAGGGAGTGACAGCGAGAAAAAAATAAGCCTATATGCTCGTAGTAAGGTCCTCCCAACATCTGGCTGGAGTGGAGACACATTCCAGCTTGACGGTGAGCAACTCAATCCCAGCACAGCGGGTCAGAGAGAAGAGGAGGGGAGAGGAAAGAAAAAGAAGAAGATGAGAAGAAGCAAAAGGAGCAATCAATCCACCAGTCCGGGCTTCAGATGACACGAGACCAGTGTCTTTGTGAATCATCCCAGTGTTATCTCAGGCCACATCACAGAGCCAGATTATACTGCAGAGCACACTAATGTGGTCAAAACAACTCCTCTACATTTAACCCTCTGTCTCTCTGCCAGATAATGACGCAGGATGTGGATATGTGAACCCAGAGAGTCGTAAAAACAGACGTGGGCCTGATACTGCTCATATTTTGCTTTAGGTGGAAAAAAACACAGTCGCGCAGCTTGAAACTGCAGGTTTGGCAGGTACGCAGCGTGAAAATAAGACGGCTGTTTTTCAGCGGAGGCCCTCTCTGTTTGGCTGTGCCCCTCCACACACAAGCCATCATAAAAAAAAACCAAAAACAAAACAAAGAAAAACAATTAGAGGTTCAAGCCGAGTCAGATCAAGTTCTGAAATGAGCTCAAATATGAACATCTTATCCTGAAACACACAAGTTCCATAAAGACTTAAAGGCTTCAGATTTTGGTGTTTTGATACTCGCAGGGAGAGTTTGACGAGAAATATATTCTCCCAAAACCAAAATGTACAGACAATGCTAGCAGAGAAATGGACTTTGGCTTCAGTATTAGCAGTGTGCTGGATCAAATGTTGAGTTTCCTACTATTAGAGTCCAACTTAATAAAAGTTTCCACCAGTAGATGGCTGCATTTAGTGCACAGCACACACCACAGGGACAAAGCACAAAGGAGCCCAGTCCTACAGGGAATCAATCAAAAGTCTGAGACCTTTATAACCCTGACTTAGATGAAATACATGACAATTAAAAGGTCCAGTGTGCAAGATTTAGGGAGATCTAGGGTTGAGCTTGCAGACTGCAAACCAAGCAACCTGCAGCTCTTTTGCTCTTCTCCAGTGGTTCCCTGTGACTTTGACAAAAAATTTATGGACATCACTCATTCTTTTTTTATATTAATTTTCATTCATCTTTGTAGTGTTGCCTGAAGTGATCCTTAGATTCTCAGATTGTAAAAATGTGTAGCCTAAACACAGAATTTAAAATAAAACCAACAATGTCTCTTTCCACAGATCATGACCTGGTTACTCAAGATAATCCACACACCTTGTTGTGAGCAGTTTCATGTAGGAACTACTTTCTTAATAGTAGAAAGAAAGTCATCCTGTTGGATTCTACTCTAGAAAGAAAGTAGTTCCTACATGAAACTACTCACCACACAGTGTGTGGATTATCCTCAATAACCGGGTCATGATTTTTGGAAACAGACACTGCTGTTGGATTTTTCAAATATATTTTTTGGCAAATTGGACACCATCTAATCCCGTTTTATTGGAGTGAAGGCAGAAATCACTACAGCTGATATCTCCAAAACTTGGCCACTCACACCAAAACTATCTGGATGGATAAATATCACTACCGGCCAGAAAAAAAAAAAAAAAAGTTTTTTTGATTTTCAGGTGGACCATCCCTTTGAGGTGCAGCTTCAGCTGGGCAAAAATGTTTGTTTTTTTTATAGTAAAGGTTGCTGACCCCTGATGTAGGAGAACCTAGGGTGGATGTGAAGCTTGCACAAAATGCAAAAGGCCATATCTAGAGCCAGTGTTTGGTTTGTCTGCTCAGGACCCTTGCCCTCTTGTAGATATAAACGGGTCATTTTAAGGCAACAAAAACACCACAAATGTTGTTTTCAGGTGGTTAAATACTAATGAAAACATACTAATGAATATTATATTCCATTTCTGCCATATTCTGCTTATGGATGAGAGCAGTTATAGGTCATATCCCACAACCATGGCTTTTGGGTGAAGTGCTGTAAACGTGGCAAACACTTTATCACAGGTTAGTTAATGACGTTACTGAGTAAATGAGGTGAGCTGATTGTGTCTGTAAATCAAAGTGAATCAGAAAAGAATCTTAGTGATGGTGGAACTAATGTTTTTACTGGGAAAATATAAGGCCCTACCATAGAAAAGCTGTTTTTAGAATGGGGTTTGGTTCAACAGTACCAAAATAAAGTAAGATAGATGTATGTCAGGTGTGTCCACTTTGATGGAGGTAGACTGAAAAGGATCCCCATTTCTTTAATTTTGTTTATGCAACGACGCTGATTGTTGATTGGCAAAGACGGATCACCTGACTGACCACAGGATTTGGGCTCCTAATAGCTAATAGCCCTAATAAAGGCGGGGCATGATACAGGAGCAAATTACCCAGATGGGTTGCTCTCATCTATAAACCCCCGTAAATCTTAGCACCTTGGACCTTTAAAACACAGGTTCAATCAGTCAAAATGGAGATGCATCTTACCACTCAGTGAGTGTCCAACCCTGTCGCTGACCAGCTCATACTGGAACGCCGTGATGCGGCGGCTGATGTCCATGTGTGGGACGGCCTCAATGAAGAGCGCCCCCTCCCGGATACTGAAGCACTGCACCTTGCCCTGAGCTTGCTCCTGTTCACGCAGCAGCAGCCGCAGCTTGCCGTTACGGTCCAAGTAGATGTTGGTGCCTCTGGAGTCTGCGGAGGGTTTGATGCAGACAGAGAGGCGGGCGGCGGCCGGGGAGACCGTGTTGGGTCGGAGGTTGACAATGATGGCCCCTGTGGGATAGAGCCACTCCAGAGAGCCCTGGGAGCAACGCAAGTACACCTGCTCCACGTCCCTGGCGTGACCTTCATGCGTCAAACCGCTGGAAGAAAAGAAAGGGAAGGACGTCAGCAGACATCAAACAATCAAGACAGGCAGAGTCAAGAAAAAGTGTACAACAGACCTCTTTAGAGCTGAAATGATCAATTAATTGGTCGTCAACTATTAAGTTAATCACCAACTATTCTGATAATTAATTAATACGTCTGAGTGTCAAAATTTTCCTCATTCCAGCTTCTTGAAAGGGAATATTTTCCCTGGTTTCTTTACTCTTTTATGACAGTAAACTGAATATCTTTGGGCTGTGGATAAACAAGACATTTGAGGGCGTCAGCTTGGGCTTTGGTCCATAAAATGTCAGAAAATGGTGAAAAATGTTGATCAGTTTCCCAAACAATGAAACGATTAATCAAATAATCAAATAACAGACAATGAAAACAATCGTTGTGGCCTTAGACCTTTTTCACGGCAGCCATACTGATATGAAATAGTAGTGTAAACACAGGTGTTACCAATGACAACATTGCTGATATCACGAGGTAAATGATATCACAACATTTACATTTCTCAGCTGATTTCTAGGATTACAAAGCTCCTTAAAGGGATACGATTATACCGGAGCCAACTCTGTAAATGTACAATGTTAGCATTAGCTTAATGTTAGCCTTTCCTGCTCAGCTTACTTTGGGGCTAACCTCCTTCACTCTTCAGTTGGGAAACAACAGACAAAACTTTTCTTGTTGTTGAGAAGCTTCAGTGTTTATTAACTTACACACCGTCACCTGAACTGTACATTTACTGCCAGGCTGACAACTTGCTGCTTAGTTAAAGTTTCTGCTCTGCTAGCAGCACCATCACTCAGTCAGTGGCTCACTCTCCTTTACTTTCACACTGCTCACGCACTATTACTACCACACTGCCCTATTCCTTAAAGAAGCTACGCTACTCTTACAACAGTACGCTTCAAAAAAGTCCAATAAAACATAATTATTAAGGCAGTCTTGGTGAACCGCCATTCAATAGGAATATGTTGCTTTGTCACCACAGTAAGAAAAAAATCTATGCAGTCACAACCCTAGATTATAGTGTTTTATATTCACAGACACACTGCAGCTCCTCCTTGCATGTATTCATCTTCAGCCCAGTCTTGCCTGGTCCAATAAGACGGCAATGTTGATGTATGATCCACAGGCTTATGCGATCTTTACATATACATCTATATGCATTTACTCTACAATTTCATGTCAAAATGCCTACTATGAAAAGTTTCTATTACGTAAACCAGAGGATGTGAAAGCTTTCTTTGTAAAAATGTGTTTCTTAAACTCCTGCTGAACCTTTTATTCTTTAATGCAGCATAAAGGGATTATTCAGTAATCTAAAAATGACTTTCTGGTCATTTATTCCCTCAGTTAACTGACCAAGGTGAAGACCTCTGGCAGCCTGTGAGGACATTAGACCACATTCCTGCTAAAGCATTAAGGGCCGTCTGCGCGCAAGACTGGCTGCATGACCAGTCACGAGCCGGAGCAGCCAAAATGACCTCAGCTCCAACACACACTGAACCCCCCCTCCTCCATACCACATTGTTCCTCCCAGAGCTTTGGCAAAACGCACCACTGGCATACTGCCTTTGGGAAGAGTTTGGAAGCAGAAATGGATGAATGGAGGGACACAGGGGCTTCTGGGCAGACAACGGCAGCAACAGTAGCTGGGCCCGCTGCATGCAAGTGCAAATGCAGGTCACGCACCGAACCTCCCCTTGCTTTCAAGCCACCAAAGAGACTGGAAGAGACTTGTCCGGGCAGCACTTCGGACTCTGGCGCCAGCATGACCAAATGACTCCCTCCAGAACTTAATGCCTGGTCAGGGTTTGAAAACTTCAGGCTGTCAGTCATTCTGTGGCAAAGCCAGAGGCAGGAAGCCATCAGCAGTCTACCAGCGTGCGCATGCCAAGCTAGCGGTTTGACTCTGGGGGAGAAACGCCCAGTTTCCTGAAAATGAGATGCTGAAATTCAAATTTGCCATAGATCTAAAGTAACCCGTGGCACATGCTGAGCATATGCAGCTGAAGCCCCGTAACCAGGCTCTCCTCAGCACGCCTCTAATTAAGTCCCTTCTAACTTCATCACTTCTGCATGCAATTAAAGGAGATTAGTCGAGAGTCTCACTAATGAACAACAGATTATTGGTTAAGAGCTCAAAGTACAGAATATGGCCTAGCCCTCCTGACTGGAGGATGAAAAACAAAACCGCACCATTTGAGGCACAGCTTCGCTCTCAAGTGCAAAACAGACTTCAGCAGATGTTTGATGGGAGGTGAAACTTTCCAGTATGTGCTGCCTGAGGTTTTAGAATCTGCTAGAAATATTTCTAAACATAAACCAAAAATACTTAAAAGCTCTTGGGAGATCTATGCATATAATCCTGTGAATATTCCACTATCATTTTTTTTAGCAGGGGATATTATTAGACAAAAAAGTCCAACATCAGAATAATTACTGAGATTTAAAGACATAATATACAACATTTTCCCTAAAAACAATGATGTATAGACTCATAAAAAACATAATCCCTTTGAATAATCAGTTATGACCCACTAGAGGTCTGTGGTGGTGTCTTTATCTTCAGAGAACCTGCCCCCTGTCTGTATTTCCTTATTTTCTCATTATTTTGCTGTGCTCAAGACACTTAACCAGCCCAAAAAGTCAATATTTGACATTCTGGGAATGAGACTCAATGATCAACTATCTTTCCGGTTCATTTAGGAACAGCTCAGACAAATCTTACTGATTCCACTTTAAAGGCAACGTTTATTTTCATTTTTGATTAATCTGATGATTATTTTTGTGATTCAGCCATTCAACGTTTAATCCAGGGGATCCAAGGACTCCCATAATAGATGCACATTATACCACAGACCCTCAATTTGAGACAATTTTGTTGTGATTTTGTCTGAGTAATCTTTTTACTTTCATAGTCAATCTATGATTAAAGTAGGATCACTATAAATTACAATAATATCCTCCCCTTGTTGTTCCAACTTACAAAAAAGTTGAGTTGTAATATTGTATCCCTTCATTGTGGACCCCCTACAACAAACTCAAGGACCCCTCTTGGCCCCCAGACCCCAGTTCAGTCTTAAGACAGTCTGACCAACCATCCAAAACCCAAAGATTCTTCATTTACTGTCATAAAAAGCAGCAAATCCTCACATTTAAGAAGCAAATCATTGCTTGAAAATGATTTGACGTCAAATTTTCTTTCAATTTTCTTTTCGACTGCTCAATTCATCAACTAATTGTTGCAACTCTAGATGTCATAACTAATAATTGAATGTAAGACTGCAACTAACGACTATTTTCATTGTAGATTAATCTGTTGATCATTTTCTTGATTAATTGATTAGTAGTTTAGCCCAAACATATTCAGTTGACTGGGCCAGAGGAATAAACAAACTAGTAAATATATTCAGTTTTGAGGAGCTGGAGTCTTATTTTAAACTTAAAAAATGACTCAAACCTACTAATCAATCATCAAGCTGGTTGGCTATTAATTTAATAGTTGATGACTAATTGATTAGCGGGTGCAGCTCTGATTCAGAAGTTCATATTATACCAGGAAACACACATTTATTAAAATGTTTTGGTGAATCAAGATCTTGTGATCAGATAACCTCGTCAGTTGGTCTAGGGCTACAACTAATGATTATTTTCACGGGTGATTATCATTTTCTTGAAGAACTGATTACTTGTTTGGTCTATAAACTGTCAGAAGATTGTGGAAAATAGCAATCAATGTTTCCCAAAGCCCAAGATGACGTCTTCAGGCATCGTGTTTTGTCCACAACTCAAAGATACTAAGTTTACTGTTATAAAGGAGTAAAAAAAAAAAAAAAAAAAAAAAAAAAAAAAAAAAAAAAAAAAAAAAAAAAAAAGGAAAGAAAATATTTAGATTTAAGAAGCTGGAATCAGAGAATTTAGCTTTTTAAAAGAAATTACCCTGACCAGTTAACTGATGATCAAAACATTGGTGATTAATTCAATAGTTGACAACTAACTGATTAATCATCGCAGCTCTAAATTAGTCATTCATAAATTCAGCACAACTCAGACCGAAACTCACTTGAAACTTTCGTACATCTGAGTTTCTTTCATATCATTAAATTAACATACTTTAACAACTTTATGACATTTGCTCTACATTTGTATTTTATTCTGAATTATGTCTCTTTTTCGTCTAACCCTGCTGTCTGCCTGCTCTCGAGTTTACTCATCTCAGTACGGCGAAACCCACGTACTTTCACTTCACAAATCAACATTTTAACCTGATATATTTAATTAAAAAAAAATAAATGAATAAAAAAAGGACGGTGAGCTCACCTGCCCTTCCAGCTGCACTGGTCGCTTGAGTATTGGCAGAAAGAGCTCCGACAGAGCAGCAGCAGAGGCAGCAGCACGGAGGCCAGCATCGGGGTGAGCATGTTTATCTCACAGGCGGCTCACTTCGCCTCCTCTCCGGTCAAACTATGATCAAGTCCGCCGCCCGCCGTGTCTCCAGCTACATGACGTTTCCATGAGCCCCCGGTCCGCTCCGTGCTGCTCCCCGGGGCTTCTTGCTCTGTTCTCGGAAGGCTCGGACGACTAACAGCGCTGGTTCAGCCTCGGTCGTAGCGTCCGGTCGGTGCTGACAGTCCTCACGTCTCTGCGTAAAATGTGCACTGAACTTCAGTCTCGACTCTGTTCATCGCTCTCCTCCACGTCACACCCCATCCACAGCAGTTTATCACGTATGCTGCCTTCAAGTGCTCGACACAGGCTCCGAGCTTTGAGCTTCACAGCATGAAATGATGCTTCTGTGGCAGTGGAGACAGGTTCTTGTAGTTAACTAAAACTAAACTAAAACATTTTTGTAAACTAGATTTTAAAAAATAACAAAAACTAACTGAAACGACAAACTAACATAAAATAAAACATACAGGAAATGTTCTTAGTCATGGTCTTTGTCGATTTCGTCAAATTTGTCAACATGCATGAGGAGGCATTGGTGCATATTTTTTATTGCGACTGGGATGTTTACATGACTGTCAGCCATCACAAAGTGTTGTGTTTGTGTTGTAATAACTTTTTTGAACTTCTTAAATCTAGCCCCTCTCAAATACCCCCTATAAAACTAATAAAGACTAAACTAAAAGTGAGCATTTTTAATCAATAAAAACTAAACTGAACCGGAAACTAACGGAAACTATCCATCTTCAACCGCTTATCTGAAGTTGGGGTCACAGAGGTAGCAGTTCCAGCAGGGGACCCCAGACTTCCCTTTTCCAGGGGCCACATTAATCAGCTCTGACTGGGGGATCCAAGGTGTTCCCAAGCCAGGGTGGAGATAAAATTAAATAAAAACTAATTCAAAAACATAAAATTATAATAATTTGCAGTGGAGTGCTTCTGGTGTATAAGAAAATGTTTTTGTTTATTTGTTTATTTGTTTTTTTAACCAGCACCACTGAGCTACTCTGTTATGCCGTGGTAAGAATAGATACATTATTGCACAGAGTTTCATCTGAAACAGAATTATGTGTCTTCTCAGTTGCATGAGATTAAAGCAAAGGATGTCAAACACATTGTCAGTGGCGGAAGAAGTAGCAGATCTTTAAAGGTGCAATATGTGAGAATTGGCCACCTGTTGAATTCATACTCCAAACAAATGTGGGCCACAACATCAGAGTTACCGCAAACTGCTGCTAACTGTAGCTGTTGTTGGCTAGTTAGCTCAGCAAGCCGTGCAACTAGCATTTCAGAGCACTGGTAAAGATGTAGCCTATGATTTAGAACTGGATACCTGACACAAAGATGGCAACAATTCATTTCATGGAGAATAACTCATCTGGCACGTACTTCAAAAAAGTTTGATAGCTTCTTGGCTTACCTCGTTGATATACAGCCAAGTGAATATGCACAGTAGTTTTTCCTCCCGCTGGCAACTTCATTCCAGAAGAATAATTATCCTATTTCACCATTACAGGAAAAAAAGTTGTTCTTTTTTGTTGAGCTGAGTTATAAAAAACAAAACAAAATGTTTTTTTTTTAGGTTGACATGCCTTCTCTGACATTATTTCATTAGCTGAATTACATTTGACTGTTGAGATGAGCTTTCTGACAGGTGGGGAAAATTCCAACAGCACCTGAAATCAGCATTAAAGTCAAGAATTTTGTTTTGCAAAGGATAACAACAGCCGTCCAAATGCTCACCTTTTTTACATTCTGGGAGTTTAAAAAAAGATCAGTTTTACATGTTAGGTAATTAGCATTATTCCTAAATCAATACAGGCCTCCAACAGCCTTCACAGATCACAGTCAGGCCAAGTGAGGGAAATGAAAATTAAGCAAACTGAGGGAGAGCATCTGTTAGCAATGCATTCAGAAAAAAGGTGAAAGAAAACAGCTCCCTAAGACCAGTTTATTATTTGTAAATGGGCTGAATTTAGCCATTAATCTTATCTCAACTAGCTTCCTGTTAAATTAAGCGGATCTGATTAAAATTGCCATGAAATGCTACCAGAATGAAGTAACCCAGCTGTATCACTGCTCAGTTTTACTGCATTATGCAATAGTTTTCAGGAACTGTGCAGTGTGTTGAAATTTAAGGGCTCAAAAGTGTTGAATATTTCTGTTATGTGTTATAAACAATACATTAGCAGTTACCCTAATAATCACCTTAGATTTATATTTGTGAAAATGTTCAAAAGATGCGTGAGAAACATGCAGACCCACAGACATCTGCAGACAATACATACTGTAGAAATTCAGCTCACCATCTTGGGGTATATTAACAGTTATTTATGTTCAGATTATTCTGAGCTGGAAAGAAGAAACAACTGAAATTGAAAATCATGGTTTGGTTCTCTGCTCGCAGCCCCAAAAACATCTGCAAATACTGGCCACATGAAGGAATGAATGAATGCAAGTCATAAGTGCTGGTCAAGCAAGCACAACTTCACATGTTGTTTTATGTGAGATGATGGTATAATGACACAGTGGCTCCAAGATTTAAATTTATTCTGCAATAGTTCATGTATAAGACGAGGGGGAATCTGGAAAACCACACGTCAGAAAAACCACACCATGCCTTCCAGACAACGCTCAGGTCAAATAGACATTGCAGAACATCCAATGAAAATAATAATCATTATTAATTCACGTAATTTGTTTGACAATTGATCTATACCTTAATAAATCCCAACCAAAGATTGAGGATAACTCTCCTGAACTTTATCGTCTGTTTTCCGAGTGCAACAGGAGCTGCAGGGACTTGTAGAGCAGCGGGGTCCGTTACCACTGGGTGCATCTGTAAACAAAAACTCCTCATCACTCAAGTGGTGGATCCTGGGTTTTCTTCTGGAACAAGATGTTTTGTGTGTGTGGATGATGGTGTTTGGCATGAGATAGAAACCCGTCTGACGAGGAAAACCAGAGAAGTTTGTAACTGCTACTTTTCCTCTCTGGTTTCTTAGGACTTGGGCTCGGTTGGGGCTGGGTGGTGATCGACATGTCTTTATTACTGACCTGACGTGTAGGGTGCATGTCCGAGCCCGGGCTGCATGCCGCCACAGGGCCCCACAAACCTCAGGCGCATGTGCAGACAGTTTTTTTTTTTTTTTCTTGTTTGACTTCAGAGTCTCCCTGTCTAATAAAATTGCTCAATCTCTATAAGCAACCTTCCCGACATGGACACTGAGCAACTGTTTAGTCTCGTTTGCGTAATCTAGTTTGTGGATCAGTGGGCTTTGGCTGGTAAATGTGTGCTCTGATTTCTGTATCATCCTCGCCGTGTTGCAGGCTGTTTGGGAGTTAAACCTCTTGATGATGTAACAGAACCGCGAGGCGTGTCTGAACATGATGTCTGAGGAACCATGACACCTGCGCTCGCTCTTAAAACAGAGTTACACCTGTAAGAGTTTGTCAAAGATGTCTGTGATTTTATACAGTTTGTGTTATACTACTTAAAGGGGAACCAACCATCATTTTTAGACATAAAAGTCTGTCTACAGGTCTTGGGGATGTTCCAGAAATGAAAACCCCATATTCTGAATACAGGATTTAGATTATTGGCCATAATGTTGCAATCATCCGAGTTATACTGACCACGAGCCATGAGATGTGGTTTATGCTCCTGTAGAAGCCACAAGTCTGTATGATATCAACCTTGTTTTATAAAAAAAAAAAAAGATTCACAGTGTCATGTAGAAGTACTACTACAATATGCGCAATCCTAAAGTATAACAGCAACGTCTCTGAATGGCTCAGCTCG
The DNA here is from genome assembly GCA_027495735.1 of Lutjanus campechanus. NCBI lineage: Eukaryota > Metazoa > Chordata > Actinopteri > Lutjaniformes > Lutjanidae > Lutjanus > Lutjanus campechanus. Next base: position 31,636 of record JAJHUR010085412.1, read on the forward strand.
CTGTTACCATGGAAAAGTTTACCACACCCACGAGTTGGCTGGCTGGCTAGCAAGGTAGCTAACATGAATCGTGTTTTATGCTCACGATTCATCTCGTAGTTGGCTGGTTTCTTTACTGAAACATAAATATGGTGAATGAAAGGAAAATTCGTTTCCAGAACCAGAGCCACTGAAAAAGTGAGCAGGCACTGTTTAGCTCTATTGAAAAAAGTTGTTTAAAGCCTTTTGTTGCTCCAGAAAGAGCTGTGCGGAATATGCTAAACTGGCTCAAGTGATGTCACTTGAGTCACTGTCAGTTGAGGCTGAAGACTACAAATGTGAAAATGAAAAAATCAGGAGTTTGAAAGAAGTGAGCTTACCAGACCTCTGTAGCTCATCTCTGGTTGAGGCCAGTACCTTTAGGCCACAATAGTACATAACACCATGGATCTATAAAAGAGAGCTGGACACAGCCCAGTCAAAACTTCCACCACCTGAACAGCTAACTGCCAGTTTAGCCCTTTGCTAACCTGAATATGAATAAAATGATTTAATTGTGCAGCTCTTCTAGACGTTCCAAATGTATTGGACCAAATAGATCAAATCCTGATAGAGAAACAAAACATTTTGCAGGGGTTTTGACATTCAAAAAAAAAATGTATGCACCATTTTACAGCCACTTCTTTCAAAATGTAATCAGTGCGTCATGTGACATTGTTGTTACACGGTTTGGCCACTATGTCAAATTGGCTTCAAAGTCCAGCGCTCTTCCTAGAGGGCTTGCATAATGAATCTCTGACTGAATTCTTGGACATCCTGTGGCATTTTGGGTACTTCTACAACTGGTGGTATACGTACTATAGTGTACAGTGTATACATAAATACTGACAACACAGTATCCAGTATACAAGAAAGACAAAACAATAACCAACAAATATGAATGACAGATTAAAGTTGTTGCAGCCCTACACTAAAGCTTAGTTAGAATGACTCAATATTATACAACTATGAATCAGAGAGAAACAGTTAATTGTTGAGTAAAATCACATACTCTCTTTGAAAAAAACCCACAATATCATTTCCCATAGAAATTAAGCTCTTTTAAGAAGGGTGCGTTTGTCTTGTTATTCCAGTTGCTTGATCACTTGCTGTTAGTGTTTGTTATTTTCTCTCTCACTGCAGTTAAAAAGGAAGCAGGTTCAGCTCTCACTCACCCTCCACCTGTCTGAAGTTTCACCGCTGGTGGGAGCGGAGAGGAGGAGAGAAAAAAAGACAAATCGATGACAGACAGTTTATCATTCACTCTTAGAAGTAAGAGTTCCAAAGGGATTCTCTCTCAAAGGCTGAGGTTCTCCCAAGAACCTTTTGCTTCTGAAGAACCCTTTTCTAAGGAAAGGGTTTATTAAGGGTTCTTTGTAAGACTGAAGGGTTTCACTGAGAACCCTTTTCATCCAAAGAACACTTTTAAGAAAACAAAAGAGTTTTTCAAGAATTGTTGAAATCCCCTCACCCTCGGAATATATAAAGGCTCTCTGTCGAACCTCGTTGGTGGGTTCTTGATAAAATCCTTAGAATATAAAAGGGTTCCTGGTAGAACCCCTTTGGTGGGTTCTAGGTAAAACTCTTGGGAAATGGTAGAAACTCCTGTGTGTTCTAGATAAAACCTTTGATATATAAAAACCTTCTCTGTAGAACTCTAAGGTTCCCTCAGAAGGTGGAAAGACTCTGGATAGAACCTCCAGAGAGGGTTCAGGGTGGAACCTTTCACTGATGGTTCTAGGTATAACCTTTCAGGTTGGGTTCTAAGTATAACTCTCTATAAGGGTTCCAAGTAGAACTTTTATAAAAAGCCCAAACAGGAATCAAACATGGTTCTCTCACGGGGACAAGCCAAACAACCTTTCAAGGTTCTGGTTACCCTAACCTTTATTTTCTAGGAGTGTACACTCCTGTTGTTGGTTTGTGATTGAAACTTGGCAGAGGAAATGTGACATTCAACACAGGAGCAATGAGGTGCAGCTTAAATCAGAGGATTAAGGAGCGTTTGGTAAATATGTAGCCTGGGATAGTGAGGTGGAAGACGAGTGGAGTTTAGGGAGGCAGCAAGGAGGAGGAGGAGGAGGAGGCTGCTGCAGTTTTGGGGGGAAGGGTGGGATTGTTTTTTTTGTCAGGCTTGTTGTCCCCACACTCATGCTGAGTGTGACTCACTTTTATGCCCCGGAGCTAGCCTCCAGGTGAAAAAGCAGTCATAAACTAGATTAGGCTGCTGACAGGATGTGATTTTTATGTGTGTTTGCATGTACGTGTGCGTGTCCTCACTGTCCCTGCTGTCTGCTCTTCCTTAATCATTTCACTGTGGCAAAAACAAGAAACCAGTCTTGTCAAGGACTGAACAAACCCTTGTTAAGACAACTGTTTTTTGTAAAACAGCAGAGAGTGAAGAAACCTATTGTTCTTCTCTGGGTTTAAAAGATACAGTTTGCTGATCCGTTTGGCTGAGATCTTAAAGTGTCTGGAGTTAATTTCCAACAACCCCCTGCTCTGAGAACCAGTTTGTAGCTCCTTTTCAGAGCTAGTCTCGACCTGTTTCATTAAGCCTACTATCTTGTGCAGATAAACTGTGAACTGCAGTCACACAAGCATGTCCGATATCTTGTGGTATGCAAAGGCAGATTGGAAGGCGCTGATATCATCGAGAGGCCGTCTGCCTGTCATCATCCCTCTCTGGCTCCTGTCCAGACTGTCAGAAATGCAGCTGAGCTCAAACCTGCGCGTGCATTCCTCTTCGTAAACAACAACCCTATCATTTTGAAGTGCCAGCCACTCTTCTGACACCTTGCGTGACTTTTCCTGCCTTTTTCTCTTGATTGAGCAACATGGTGATGAAGACAGTGCACATTCCAGCTCTGAAACCCCTGTGTCTATATCATCAGTCCAGGTCAGCGGTTGTATTACTGCTTGTAAAGTGCACACATCCAGCTAGTGTGAAAATATGTGGGAGGAAGTGACATATTTGAAATATGCAGCAACTGGCGCATCTCACTCAAAATTCCCTGAAGTTTTTGCAAGCCACGGAAGACAAAGCCTGTCTTTTGTTCCAGCCATGATGGTGATGTATAGCTTGTGTTTGCAGCAGGAAAGAAACATACTGAAAGGCAAAGAAAGGAGAGGCCAAAGTGGAGAAAGCCAGAAAATCTCAATCAGAATCTGCTTTATTTGCCAAGTATGTGCACACAAACAAGGAATTTATATCTGGTTTTTCATTTCTGTCAATGTACTAATACGCAAAGATGTACAGATTTACAGCTAAGAACAACAACAACGAAACTGAATGTTGCTGTTCAAGCAACATCGTCACATCTTAACTTAACAAATGTTAGCAAAATGCTATCTAAGTAACTCGCCAGATAGCTAACTGGTATGGATTAACCAGCTCGTCAGCTAGTGTTTTACTAACATTAGCTGTCAGATGATGTTTTGCTAATCCTAGCTATAGAGCTGCAAAGATTCATCAATTATTAATTGGCTATTAAATTAATAGCGACTTAAACTTAATCAGTTTGAATCATATTTCAATAAAAATTCTCTGATTTCAGCTTCTCTAATGTGAGTATTTTCTGGTTTCTTTAGTCCTCTACGACAGTAAACTGGGTTGTGGACAAAACAAGACAGACAAGGACGTCATCTTGGGCTTTAGAAAACACTGATTGACATTTTTCACCATTTTCTGGACCAAACAACTAATTGATTAATTGAGATAATCATCAACAGATTAATAGAAAACAAAAATAATTGTTAGTTGCAGCCTTAGTTTCAGAAATAAACAACAAAAGTTGAAACTCAGTTTGTTCAGTTCAGTATCTGAGAATTAGAGTAACCCCTCTTCAACGAAACAAATCAAATCAGGATGATGAATATATGTTGTTTTTACAGGTCCCCCAGCCACGTCTTTTAAGCATCTTCAAAATTTGTCTTTCTTTTCAACATAGACAAGTCAAGCACATAGCATAAAGGAAACAGGAAAAGAGAAAGTTGACCGAGGTACCAAGGTTGCTCAACTGTTATTTGAGCACAGAGTGAAAAGGGGAGAGACCTCTGGAAGTGTCACTAATAGGACTGGGTATCAATACTCAAGTGAACAAGTGTGTGAAAAAAAATAGTGCTGCACATGTTAAAAAAAAAAAAGTCTATACACAAGTCAAGTGTTTTGGAAAGTCACGGTTCCTTGTGCTGTATCTCTTGCAGGCCATGTGAGGGGTGGCAGAGCAGATTAGATGTTGCCATGGCCTCAACACAGCGGCATGCTCAAGTCCATGCTGAATTAGACCTTGATGCCTTCAAGCTGTTCTCAACACCACGCTATCAGCTCCTTCATATCCCTCTCTCAGCGGCACACAGAAACCTGAGGAACTGCAGCGCTGAGGGCTCATAAAAAGAATTTGGGTCAGAGCTCATTTGGACACGGCTAGGTGTGAGCTAGCAGGTGGGCAGCTCTTATAAAAGCAACACAATAAAAGTGAACTATCTCTCTCTGCCTTCGAATTTCACAGAGATCAGATATGGATTAGGCCCGCAGGTCCAGGTGGTTCCGAGGCTTGAGGATTAGCCAATCAGTGACCAAACAAGAGGAACATCACATTGCAAGGAGCAGAGGAAAGACAGGGACCAGCGTTGAAGGTAAAAGCAGATCTGTATCTTTGCAGCACCGACTTCCGCTCTGCAGATTAGCCTCGCTGATCTGATTCTCAAGGCTTCCTGTGGAGAAAAAGCTCTGGCCCACGTCCCTCCTGTTTCTCCATGGCACGGTGACATGAGAGCTTCCTTGATGCGTACACTCATTCTTCGATTTGCCCAATCAGTCCAGGATGCGGCACACAAAAAGCCTCAGCCATTAGGCCTGCTGATGCTGGGTGACAGCCATGATAGACTCACAGACTGTAGGAGCGCCTTCTTTTGTTAACTCCCAAGTTCTCTGGCTCACACAGGGAGATCAGCTCCTTCTATCTACTCACAGACTCTGGCATCATTCCTGTGCAATACTTGGGCTCTAACACTCTTCTGCATTGCAGAAGAACATTTAAACATTTGACTATCCAAATAATATTGATTTCATATAGGCCGCGCCGGTGTCTGTGCTGTTTTCTTTGTAAGCTGAGTTTCCTGGAAACAAGGCAAAACAGATTTTTATGGAGTTTTAACATTGCAGGGGACGTTGTCTGTCTTCAATCAGAGATGCAGTCATCTGCCAGTGCAGATGAGATTTAGTCAGACTCCCTGGGCATATTCGATTGATGATTGAGGTTATGCTTTTGGTTGTGGCTTTTTTATACTTTGCAGAGAGGACGTTCGAGGAGAACATCTTTCCCTTGTGTGGTTTTGAGTGTTGAAAAGTGAGCAAAGAGAAAGAGAACTTACCTATATACACATTTGTTGGTCTGCTTTCTGAAGCCAAATATTAACAAAAGACAGAGACTTTCTCACTGGGCACACACACACACGCAGCAGTGAAAAACAGGGCTGCAACGATTATTTTCATTATCCATCATTTTCTTGATTATTTGATTAGCTGGTCCATAAAATGTCAGAAAATGGTGAAAAATGTAATTGTCCCAAGTCATATCCAAATATTAAGTTTACTGTCAAAGAGGATTAAAGAAACCAGAAAATATTCACATTTGAGAAGCTTAAATCAGCCTGTTTGGACACGTTGTCCTAGACAATGACTCAAAATTATAAACAGTTATTATATTATATAATTTAATAGCTGGAATCAAACTAATTGCAGCATTAGTAGAAAGTAACTAAATGCTTTCCCCCCCCAATTTTCACATTTCAGAGCAAAATATTGCACTTTTAACTGCGCTACATTTATCTAATAGCTTAGTTACTTGATTAGCTTTTTACATCCAGCACACACTGCAGTTTGTAAAATGTCTATTGAGTTTTTCGAAAATCTTAAATATTTTCTGATTCTGATAAATGATGAAATATGCATCCCGTGCTTAACAATACTTTTTGATTTTCCTGTTCCTCTCCCTGCTGTTCCCCTGTAATTTCAATTCCCCCGAAATTTCCCCCCACATGATAAAATCTAAAAATCTGCCCATCTACTGTCCTTATTAACAATCATATCACTGCTGTTTGTGATTGTCTTTCTTTAAATACTTTATTGAATAAGTTGTAAACTAGCAAATTTTCTCACATTGATCTATTATAAACATTCTAAATTATAGATTTCATATGACATATATGATCTGATTCTTATAAATGATGAAATATGCATCCATGTTTGCCAACCCTTTTGATTTTCTTGTTCATCTCCCCCCAATTTTTCCCCGTACATGATTTATTAGAAATAGTATCACTGCTGTTTGCATGTATAATTAGAAAAGAGCCAAGGAGCAGAATCACTTGTTGACAGATGTGCAAGAAAGTGATTCTGGTGTGAACAGCGCAGCTACTGCCTGCGTGTGCACTGACATCTGCCTCCTATCTTAACCCGGCGATACTTTAAGAAACTCAGTAACTAATAGTTTATTACTTAGATGATGGATGGAGGTTTTTTACAGTGCAAAACACAACATGCTAATCATATTCAGTCGTTAAAATTACCTTCACCTCTACAAGCATTAATGCTGAAATGCTGAAAGGATCCACTGTGCATAAGGAGTGCTTTTACTTGTGATCCTTTAATTACAGCTCAGAATATACTTAAGTAATGTTTGGATGCAGGACTGGAGTATTTACACACTGTGGATACTTTTACTCAACTAAAGGATCTAAATACTTTTTCCACTACTGCACAGCTGATGCAGTCAGCCAACAAGCACAGCTTTTTTAGTGCAAATCACATTAACCAGCTCATGCTGTTTACACAGGGTGAGTGAACGAGAAAAGGAAATGCGGGAGAGGAGAACAGTTGGCTTATTGTGTCCGTCCACATGCACAGTTTTATATTAGCGCATGGTTTGCCTGGAGAAACAACCAACAAACAATTTAGAGCATAACAATCAGTCAGATCTTGGTATAAACTGAGCATGATGAAGCGTGATGGGTTTTTATGGAAATTCTGACCCAGTGGTCTTGTTCGCGGAGCACTGATACAGAGGGGTCTTTAAGATCCTCTGGCACCCCTCTGAATGGATCTCATTCTGCCTGTAACAAGAGCTGGATTTCAGAAACCCCGAGTTCTGTCGGTGGTGTGGTCGGCTCTGAAGGTGATACTCGCCTCGTCTGCTGATTCGCAAGCCGGTGACAGCCGTGGTCACAGGTGACAGGAGGGGGCGGGTTCGTGGGAAAGGCATGGGTCATGGAGAACCATATAAGGGTCAATGAAGAAGACAAAGAGTTAACGTTTGGGGTTATTCACAGACACAGTAAACAAGCAGTGTTGAGAAGGTTACTTTTAAAAGGTATTTCATTACAGATTAGTGCATAGCCTGCATGTCTTGAAATGTACTCATGTGGAGTATTTTACTTCAAAATCATCTTGCTGTCTGAGTCACTCTGAATGTAGTCAACATTTGCTTTATATCTCCTTATATTTCCATGCTAAAAACACACTCCTGATAGGGTCCTGGCTGTGCATCTCCTCTCATGTGCTGTGTGCAGTGACTGTGACTGTGACTTTAAAATTTAATGAAACTTATCATACATACAGAAACGACCTGGGAAGGGGGAAAGATACAACACCGAATAGTAAAAGTATGCTGTGTGCACCATATTACAGAGAGGCTCCATCACTTAAACAAGACGGCAACCATTTATCACTTTACACAGAATCATCACACAATCATGCCTTCTGTTCTTACCTGTCAAAATAAAAGCCCCAGAGTGTGTCACTGCTCTACCAGCTGCTTGATCTGTGCCTTGCTGATGTGACTGGTTGTTGCTCTCGAACAAGGTTTCATTGCGGGTTTATGGAAATGTCAAAATTATTATACATTCAGCCTTTTTTGGAATTATTACTGTACAATTGTCAGTTCATGGGAAATGTGTCCCTAATATGAATTTTACAACAAACAAAACAAAAATAAATCAAGTGATCCCTTCAAGCAATCCATTTTAAAGACGGTAACTGTATTCAGAATAACACAAATTTAAACTGCAGCTGTAATGTAATACAGTTACTCATATTTTGTACTTTAAGTCTGTATTTTAAATACTTGTATTCCGAGCTCTCCAAGCTAATGTTGGCTGACTACGTCAGGCTAATGACAGATCAGAAATGTGCGGCAACATTTATACCAACAGCAAATTTCAAACAAAATAGGCAACAATACCGAGGTGGGTTTTTTGCTGGGTTTGGTTCTCTGCAATTAGCAGTTAGCTATGTTACTTTAGCAGAAAGTAAAGCTATCTTTCCATAAGGAAACTCTGTAAAAGACCTCAGTACTGTATTCCCTGTCTGTCTCAGAGGTTGTGTTCCAGCTAACAGCTAATAGTTATGGTTTGCTACTTAAGCAAGAAGCAAAAGCTATCGGTCCATCAGAAAACTCTGTAATTTAATAACCAAGAGTTGAAGTTTGGCAGCCGTAGGGGAAACCAGAAAATATTTTATCTATAAATTTTGTTCCAGTTTCACCCAAATCAGTGATAAAGTTATGAAGTTGTCCTTTTGTACAGTGATGTCCCCAGAAACACTGTTCTGGTGAATGATGTTTTTTCCTCTCAATTTCAGTGTATGCCTTGAGTGCAGGATGAGTCATTAACCATTTTTAATAGTTTTCTAAATACAATTAAATAAACAGGGAATATCTGTAAAACAACGTTTTTGTCAGTATCAGGCCAGATACTAGCATGTAGGTGGTGTATAGCACAATACATATGTGTTAAAAACACTTCATTTCATGGGAACTTGAAAGACAACGTTATCTCAGGGGCTACCAGGCAAGGCCTCTCTTCCTCAAAGGGCAGCTGCCTCCGTCTCACTGTGGTGCATGGACTGCGGTGTCTGCAGCTGTCCGTGTACACATTCGTTTGGGAGTGTATTCAGGCCTTCAGATCCTGGGTCCCGGTCCGCAGCTGCCTGTACCTGTCGCAGACATCTTCACAGAGCGGACGGGACAACTTGACGTAATGAATGAGTTTAACTGGGAGAAAAAGCGGCTGCACTCTGCAGCTACTTCTGAGGACTGAAATGTCCCCTGAGGTAGCCTACACTGCAAAGAACAACACAAAAAATGCTCAATTTGGAGAATCACAGCTGCCTGATGATTTGAATCTTTGACTTCCAGGCCGCAGCCATATGCATAATGAAATTTAGTTAGACCAGGATGTCAGAGCTGTTTCCTCTTCTCATACTGCCATATGAAGTATGTTTTGTTTGTCAGCTTTGAGCTGACTTAATGTGCAGAATATTAAATTAAGTTCCCTTATTTAAATTTTTCTTCCTGCACAGCAGTGCAAATGTTTCAACACTACTGCACCACTGCAAACGGAAACATTCAGACATGTCTCACAGGAAATGACCCTTACTAAAAGTAAAATAAATGGAGCAAAAAGGTACTCTACATTCAGCAGATATACTGGGAAACATTTCTTAAAGCTTTTTTTTTTTATGCTTGAAGCTTTACTACAGTTGTAGCAGGGAGCCCGCTGGCTGTCCCAGCATATAAAATGACCACATTTCATCATCATGTTGTGCCTCAGTATGCTGTGAAGGGATCGGCTTTCTGATGAGCAACATGGAACAGAAAACAAGTACTGCAGAGTTTAGCAATCTTTCGTGCCGAAGTCATTGCTAAATACGGTCTCTCCTTTGTTTTGTGGTCTCATGAGAAAAACAATGCGATAGCATGCCAAGACATGAACCATGGCATTATTAAAAACTTAGAGACACGCACAAATAACCTGTTAGGTCTGTATCTTCCTCCATTCATCCTGAGGTTGTGTCAGGCAGCCCGCCAACATAGCTTGTGGTGAAATATAGAGCCATTTTGAGTCGAGCAGGTATCCAGAGAGCTGATGGAAATGGCCTCCCTTCTGACATGTAAAGACGGACAGCTACTCACTGTTCAGTTTAAATGGGAGCTATTATTCCCTTATGTCAGATGTTCACATTAAATGTGGCCAAAGTTTCAAGTAATGAGGTAAACGTAAAAGCTCAAGTTTCCAACTGCTCTGAACTGAAGGACTCCAGTGTTTTTTGATGACGAGATGACGTTAACTCCCTTCTTTATTTGTCATCTGCTCCAGGCACAACACATGATTTGCATGGACGCGTCCGTCCACCAGCTTCATACCGAGGTGATTTACTGCAGCTTCGACCAGGACTCTGATCTGGATCATATTTTATAGAGAAAATATTTTCTGGTTTTCCCTCTGATGTCCTCCAGCTGCTTGCTGTGATGTACAGAGTGTCTTGATGGACACAAAAGTAACTGCTAACTGCTGCTAATTGTAACTTAGCTGCTGTTAACAAGCCAGTATCCTGCACGGGTCCAGTTTTTCAGACCTACAACCCCAAAGCTGAGTATCAGAAGCATCTGGTGCCTTCAATTATGAAGGTCAATTATTGTCAGTCATTATAAGTCAAATCCAAACCTGATCAGAACCATTAATATAAATCCTATGCCCTGACCTGTGATTGCAACACATGTCACTCACTTGTCACTGACTTGCATTCTTAATTGACTTCTTTTCAACATAGACGAGCCAAGCACATAGCATTGGAGCACAGAGCAAAAGGGGTGGGACTTAGGAAGGGTCAACTGGTGCTTCACGCATGGTATCAAAAGCTCCGATACCGTGGCACTTTTTTTTGTACAAACAACAAAGCCACTGACAACATTATTCTCACAGCCTCTGATCACACTAGCTTTCTCTAAAACATCCGACTTGGCCTTTGACGATTTTATCTTTGTTTTTATGTCATCCATTTTGGCTATCAGCCAGCCTTTATCACTGTCAGATAAGACAGTGATGTCCCATTGTTTGACCAGATGAGAGGTCACAGGTTATGTCGTGGCTTTCACAATAAAATCTTGATGAGACTTATTAGCAGATTTAAATGTCAAAAATACTCCACAATCATTTTCAACTCTGATTCTCCAGGGGAAAAGAAAACTGTCTCATTTTTACCTGTGCATATACCCATGAACTTAAATAAATATGTTTTTACAACTAAACAACTTTTTTGCAGGTACCTGTGGATAACTTTTTTGGTCTTATTAACTGACTCGGCCCACCCCGGACCTAAAAACAGTTTTTGTATTGTAAATCATGCAAAGCTACTCTATTGGATCCCAGAATAAAAATATAGAGATGAAAATGAGTATGCTGACACTCTCCTCTACACATGTAGTGCATGAATGAATTACCGTGAAGACTGAAAGGCCACGTCCTCATGAAGAGATCATTTTAGGGTTTGAGCAGGTGGCGCTGAATGTGGGGAAAGTCTTAATATTTATTAACCTGGATGAAGTTGAAAGCGGCTGATGTGCTGAGTGAGTGGAACACAGAGACCGTCGTTGCCAGATCAGCTGCGGGATCAGCTGAGGGATCATGGGAGCCGAGCATGGAGGCTGTGCTCTGTGATCTCATTATTGTGCTTTGTGTTCGTCGGCACTCTACTCCGCTGCTTGCCTGCCTGGCTCAGCCCGCCTAAGTAGCTCAGCGTCTGATGCACACAAACACACACCTCTAGCACTGCAGGGTTGAATCAGCAAGTCGTCTGGCCAGTTTGTGTCTATGACACACACATACACACGTCTGGAACACTGATCCCGCACCCTCCCACATACTGAAGCCTGGCACACTCCACACACACTCCCAGGGTCATATGACCAAGGATGCAGACACGCTTCAATGTCCAGGTCAAAAGTCATGTGGAACCACATGAGGAAACATATCAGATACGCTCACGGCAGAACATAGAAAGTTCACAATGTGAGAACAAATGTGATAGAAGTTACACTCACGGCAAGATGCTGGAAATCATATTGTGGTGGAAGATCATTCCTCAGCAGCATGTAGAGTATTAAGCTTACATATGTGTTTAAAAAAAACTTATTAAGCAGGTAGAATAATGTGTTCACATGAGCATGTACCCTATAGAAAACACTCAAACGTGATCACGCTGCTGTATGTGTTTGCTGAATATGCCCTCATGTGAAGGAGTTCATGTTATTGTGCTGCCTGACACCTGTTGAAACACAGGAGAGTCCGTCATGATGAGACATGCGTCTGTGCAGGTGAATCACAACCAGCTGAAAGAGCTGCAGCAGGTGACGCAGCCACAAGCACACACACACATACACACACACACACACACGAACATTCCCTCACAAAGGAGGCATGAGCAGAGTGCAGGTACGGGATGGATTTAGAGATTAGAGATTGTGCCCTTTTTTCTTTCTCATAAAAGCGACAAAAATTAGATAGATTAAATAAATAAGAAGAAAATAAACCATTTTATGTGGTGAAGCGCTGAGGATGAATTTAACAGTCTCACAGCCTGAGGGAAGAAGCTGCCACCGTAGTCAGGTGGTGCGGCAACAGATACTTCTGTATCTCTTGCCAGATGGCAGCAAAGGTGAACAGGCTGTGGTGTGGATGGGTGTTGTCTTTTTTAATATCCTCTAGGCTCTGCGTAGGCACCTCACCTCCCTGATATCACTGAATTCATAAATGGGTACCAATTTTGTTCTGGATGGTTTAAATCAGCAACTGCAGAGTCCTTCTGTCCTGTGGTTGTATTACAGAGACTTCCTATTTTAAGTCTTAAGTTAAAATAAGAAGGGTATGAGATAAGATTTTCCCCTGTTTGGTATTATAGAAGCAAATTAACTTCAGGAATTCTATCTCATCCCACCTAATTCTATCTTAATCTCAGGTTAGGAAATCCAGGATTCTCAATCCAGCGTGGTTTATCAACTTTTATGTCTGTTACCTACCAATGGACACTACTTTTATCATCTGGCTGAGCCACTTTGCAACCAGTTTTTTTTAAACATACTGAAAAGTACATTAAAACATACAAAACAAAAACAAAACAATGTTAGTTACTACTACATTTGGAAAAGTGAAAGTTAGGACAGCATAATCCTAAAGTCAGGAGAGTTGATTTAAGATTTTGGGAAGTTAGGATATTTGTGTAATGCACTTTTCCTTTCTTCAGCCTTCCTAAATCAGATCTTAACCCTAATTACCATGGTTACCAAACTGGTGAGGATCTGCAAGTTAGGGATTTTCTGTAATACGGCCTCTGAGGCATGCACAGGATCTGATCACCTGTGTCCAGTCAGAGGCAACTAAAACTCAAAATCATGGCTGAAATTATACCAATCATCATCAAAAGCGACATGAAATAAGACATAGCATACATTCACACAACTGGTTGTGCATTTAACACATTTTGTGTGCCTAAAACTAAATCCAGATGGTTTAGATGACCACAATATTCATAGTAAGATTAAACGTGCCTTCACATGTGTCTGATGTGTGCAGGCCAGACTACTAGCAAAGCTAAGCAGCTTTGAGCCCCAGCCATTTCACCCGTATGATCAAAATCCGAGGATATGTCTGCAAACAAAGCCGGCGATTCAGCGGTGGGCTCGCTCTGCACCTCCACCCTGTCCCACTCTCTCCTCGCCAAGCCTCAGATCCACCAGCAGCCTGGGGAGTTGTACGTCGCACAATGGGCCCATTGTGTATGGTGAGGTAACACCATAATTGTTACAATCTTCCCATTCAGGTGAAAAACACACCCACTTTTGACTCCCAGTGACATTTTGAGAGGTTTGTGGCTTTCAGTGATGTTGCAGATACAATGAAGAAAAAACATGGGTGGCTCGCGCTCACCTGAGGTTGTGGCTGGGGCCTAAATGAGCTCCTGTTTGTATTTCCATGTGTGTTTGCGTAAGCCAAAGTCCAGACCACAAGTTCTGCAGAGCTGGAGTGACAGATTTAATAACATCCCGATATTTCCACGAGGTGAATCAGTGATCTGTGATGAAAGAATGGTCCACTGGAGGACTTTAATAATTCCTTGCTGCCAATCTGAAACCCCAAATGAGAAATAATTTTCCCACTTGGATGATGTTGCAGAAACATCGGCCAGTCCAACAACACATAAATGAATGTGCTGAAAAGAATACATCTATATTCTTTGAGATTTGGTTTCTCGAGTCCATTTTATTCTTTCCCTGGACTGTCTCTTATCATGGGGCTTTGTATTTAATGATAGGGATGTCAGCCCTCTCGTCCTCCCCACGCGCCTGACACATCCTGCGGAGATAAATCACAAATATGGGCCTGCGTCTGGGGAGGAGGAAATAGTATGGAGGCCCGGGCGGTTCCAGCTGGTCAGCTTCCAACTCTTTAGTTGAGTCTAATGCAGTTCTGTGAGGAGCTTCCCTGCCTTTCATCCGTTTAGGAAACATCTGGAATCATCGGCCAGTTGAATGAAAGCATGCACGTGTATGGGTGTGTGTGTGTGTGTGTGTCTTCCAGGAGGTTTGCCAGGAATGTTATCATTGTGTAAAGATTAACCTCGATGTCCAGAAAATAAATTAAGGAAACTCACTGGTGAATTGCCAATAGATGTTTGGGCTTTGACATCATTTCCAGCGAACACATTCCTGCTGAACATCAACAATTAGTTTATGATCAGTCCCCTCCTCATTACTCATGGAAGGGCGGTGCACCGCATAGCTGTGCCATATCTGCTGCACTGAGAGAGGAAAACAGAACACACTCTATCAGGCCTTGAATTATCATTCATTTTTAGGGCAAGGCCACTTTAATTTACTGAGGCATCGTGTCCTAAAATCCAGGGCACCAAGGCCAAAAGCATTGGTGCAATAACAATAAGAGATAATTTCATTGAATGAAGACAAAACAGACTGTAGACTGTTACTGCAGTCAGTGTCAGACAACCTGAGTGTTTCTGAAGCCTAGCAGGAACAAAACATTAAATATATATATATGCAGTATTAGCAGTGGCTTTAAGAAATATGACATATTAACAATTCCTTATGTGTCCACAGAAACACATAACTGCAGAAACACAAGCTAACTTAACAAATAACAACAACTTGTGCAAGAACTCAGCGGGCAATATGTACAAAACTGTTATTATACATGATTATAGCTTAATACACATTATAGCTTGATGCACATTTTTGTAAATAATTATTATCTCCATCTATATCATATTTCTATTCATCTCATCTTTTCTATACATTGCAGTTGTATATTTTGATATTGCTGTTATATATTGCAGATGCAGCTTTATTATTGTTATTTTTATATTATGTCTTTTATATATTATAGTAGAATATTTATATTTCGACATATTTTACATACTTCTTATTTCTTTTTTTTTTTAAATAATTGTCTAGGCTTACATGTATTGCCACTTTTGAACAGGAGCACCTGTAACATCAACAATTTTCCCCTGGAGATCAATAAAGTATTTCTGACTCTGATTCTGATAAAAGGTGACATTCTGTATGTCAACAGTTTCCTTGTCAATTCTGCATCAGTCCACTAAGATAAGCTGTATTTCAGTACGAACATTACAGTGTCAGTTTTGTCACCTCAGCTTCCTCCAAGTCTCCATTGGTTAGTTACACTATTTTAGTGGTAGACCACTGAAATGAGAAACGAACCATTTCAAAAATTAATCAGTGTTGATCAGTTAAATGCCCAATTAAACACTGACTTATACTACTATTGTCTATTGTCATTACAAATGATGCAAAACCCATGTTGCTGCTGTACCTGTGAGATTGTTGCTAACTTTGGTTAATGGTAGACAGTATTTAGTGAGAGTTTTTCAAAGTGCTGTAATCAAACATGACTATTAAGATAATTAAAATTTTAAATGGTAATATTAATCGTTGAGAATTTTATTGTGTTTTATTGTGAAATCAATTATGATTTCATCCACAAACCCATCAGATCTTCCAGCAAGTTAAACTTTGTACGTTTGTAGTTAGCTAGCACTATACAGTAACATCCTGTTAAACTTTAAAACACACCAGTGCTCATCATATACTGTTAATTGTTAGCTAATGTTAACTAGCGGGTTTAGCTGTTGGGATTTGGAGACGTCTCACACTGTTGTTGATGTCAACAACATAAACATAAACAGACACTTACATTCTTTAGCATTGCTGCCAGAGAACCGAGTTTTTCAACTTAGCATGTTTCCTTAATCTCTTATGACATTGTGGTCATTTTATGATTTACTACGGTAAAGATATTGCAGGTTTCTCCTTTAATTTGCAGCCACACTCCGGGGCATCCACAGCACTGGCCCACATGGCTGTGGTATAATTCCTGCCCTGCTTTATATACAATCATCCCATTTTCTATGGCTTTTAACTTGTCAAAGAAAATACTCACAAGAGCCTGAATAGTCAGAAGCAGTTACATGTGTGTACTGCTGCTGTTCAACAGAGTGGATATTGTATCCACGCGAGCAGGTGAGCAGACAAAGCCTGTGGTGGTGCGGCGTGTCTCTCCATGCCCGAGCCGGGACTTCAGGCCCGAGTGTGTTGACAGAGGCAGGGTCAGGAGTCACACCTGTCCATAAAACACCTCTTTCTCTGCGCACGAGGCGTCATCACCTCAACACTAAACACACGCTTGTACCACGCAACCTCCGAATGACTGGAAATACCTGCAGGCTGCACACAAAAATGTCAAGTCCTTGTTGTGCAAAGAATAACAAGTGAAAAACATCATCAGTGTCTGCTGTGTCACTGTGTGGTGAAAACCTCTGAAAATAAGACAAACGGCTCTGTTTTCAGCTCGGCTGCTGTGTGTTTTTGAGCACATTCAGTTTGTATTTGAAGCAACAACACATCACGAATATGTAATCTTTCTTTTGGTGTTAAAACATGAAAATCAACAAGTGGTTAAGTTAAAGAGTTATGTGGCTTTCACACAACAACAAACAACATATAAAAATATCATACAAACATCTCTTCCTCCTTTGTCCACTGGTTGTCATCAGAGGTGGCAAAAGTACACACATGCTTTACTCAAGTGTAAGTACGGACACTGATTCAACTTTTGTACTCAGATAAAAGTGAAAAGTAAACATTCGCCCTCTGAAGGACATTTCTACTGGCTGATTCTGTGCAAAGCTAATGGAACCTCACCTTTTCCTCACAGCAGAGTCTCCCTCTCTTGTCTGTTTCAACTTGTTATGGCTTTTTTGTCTCGCAACGTCTTTTACATTATTTTTGTCTTCTTATGTCTTTTACATCCTTTTCAGCTGTTTTGTCTTCTTATGTCCTTTACCTCATTTTTTGTCTCGTTACAACTTTGACATTGTTTTCATCATGTTATGCCTTTGACATCATTTTTTGTTTTATTACTTTGTTTTTGTCTTGTTACGTCTTTTACATCTTTTTCAGGTTTTTTTTTGTCTCATTATGCCTTTTACCTTTTACATGTTTTCATCATGTTCGTCTTTTACATCATTTTTGTCTTGTTACATTTTTTTAAACATAATTTTTGTCCTGCTGCATCTTTTCCAGTGTTTTCATCATTTTTTTCAGTTTTGTCTGTCGTGTGTGATATGCACTGATTGAAATGTCTTTTTTATGTGTTATGGTCATTTATTTTGAAAATCAGTTGATGTTGGGAAGACGGTGAGCAATGATGCAAAGTCAAATTAATTTCCCTCAAGTGCATTAAAATTAAAGTAAGTAAGTAGTGCTTTGAAAATGAAGGTAAAAGTAAAAAGTTGTCAGCAAAATACATACAGTACTTAAAAGTACAGACACCTGAAAAATCTTCTGAAGTACAGTAACAAAGTATTTGTACTTAGTTACTTCCCACCTCTGTTTTTCATGTATACAGAGTTTAAACACCCTGAAATGTAACAGACGTGGCTCTCAGACATCACGATCATCAACATTTTGACGGCTGAATTTTCTACGTGACGTGATTAGTTGTAGACTAGGTGTGTAGGGAAGAGAGTTGCTGTGTTTGGAACGGGGAGAGGATGTTCAGGTCTGGCTGCAGCAACACCAGGGGATGTGATTTTTGGGTGTATTGTGGAGGATGTTTTGCCTCCTGTGTGGTGACTCTTGACCTCCACCATCCTCTGACAACCTGCTTCACCTCTGTCCTATTGTAGCTCTAATCAAATAGCTGAATGTTGAACGCTCTTACAAATAAGGGTGCTATCTAGAACAATGAAGGGCTCTTTGACTTGTCCCCATAGAAGAACCCTTTTTGGTTCCTGGTAGAACGTTTTCTAAGGGTTCCACTTGGAATCCTGTCAGAGAGTTCTACCTAGAACCCAACGTAAAGGGTTACATGTAGAACCTGTGAAAGGTTTCACCCAGAACCTTTTATGAGAGGTTCTACAGAGAACCCTTATATGGTGTAATGATTCCACTCAAAACCAACATTAACTTTGGTGCTATCTGGTGAACCAGCCCACGTTTCCGCCAATTTTGAGTGGAACCATTGTAATCGAGGGCACTGCACAATGCACAACAACCTGTAGAATAAGACAGACTTCTTTTTTGTTTGTTTGTTTTTCTAGCTGGCAACTAACTTTTTGGGTTCTGAACCAGTTTATTTTCAGTCCTCTCTTGGAAATAAGGGTTCCAAAACAGCTTTGCTTCTGAAGAACCCTTATTTGATTTTAAAAAAGGGGGGTTGCCAAGTTCTGTTAAGAACTTTTTTCTTATCCAAAGAACCCTTTTTGAAAGAAAGAGTTCCTGTGTCAAGGGTTTGTTGCACAATAATATAACAGAGTTCTCAGTAGAATCCCTTGGGTGGGTTCTAGATGAAACCCTTGGAATATAAAAACATTCTCTGTAGAATCCTGAGTATGCAGACCCCTAGAATATAAGAAGGTTCTCTGTAGAATCTCGTGAGTGGTTTCTAGATAAATCCCTTGGAATATAAAAAGGCTCTAGGTAGACTCCCTTGTTAGCACCCAGAATGTGGAAAGATTCTGGAAAGTTCTGGATGGACTATAAAGGGTGCAATAGTTCCAATAGTTCCACCCAGAACCCAGTGAGGGTTCTGGGTGCACCCTTTATGGTTCTAGTTAGCACCTTTATTTCTAGACTGTAGAAATGCTCAGAATGGTTCAAAGTAGGTGCTTGAACCGGAACTGGACCAGCTCCAGAACCTTTCCACCTTCTAAGGGTGCTACCAAGAACCCGCCCAGGGGGCTCTACTGAGAACAACAATCAACAATCCTGGAAGAACTCTCTCTTCCATTCTTTAAATGAAAAGGGTTCTGAATGGATCCCTTACAAGGAACAAGGACAAGATCTTTCTTCAGAAAAGGGTTATTCTTAAGCAGATGGTTCTGGGTAGAACCTCAGTCCTTCAAGAAGAACCTTTTTGGCCCTTATTTCTAAGAGTGTACATACATTCAGTCTACGATACAGAGATAACACTGGCTCCGTCTCTGTTCTCATAATTGTTTTGTTTTTGTCGTTTGACCCCCTATATGCAGGGTCCAGCCCATAAGCTTCCTCTTCCTACACGTTGTCCTTTCCCACCTCCCATCTGTCCCTGTCTCCATACAATTTATCACCTGTGTGTCCAACTGCTCTCTTGTCCTATACACCTTTGCTGGCTGGCTCTCTGGCACATCTCAGCTCCCGCTCATGGTTGTTTTGTCAGTGCTGTGTGACTCCCGCGCCTGCTAAGACAACATGGTGTCGTCCTGAGGGTGCACCGTGGCCCCCGCCGATCACACTCCGCTGACTTGCACTCGTACCGCTTCTCATCCTCTCTAACACACACTGACGTGGCCCTTTGAAGTCGTGGGGAGCAGCGTGGACCCTGGGACTGGCCCAACAAAAGCAATCTGATCCTCGGCTGATGTGTCCAAGCATGCCTGCGGTCCTGCGACAATGGACTAGGACAGCAGGGGCCCCATTTGCAACTTCTGTGTGTACCTAGGAGTGGACCTGCATGTTGTTCATGGGTAACTGGACATGTGATGAGAGAAGGTGATGTTGTTTTGTGACTACAGGTTGATAGAGGTTGTTATTCTGTCCAATAGCTTTAAGTTCAACTTGTTCCCGGTCTGATTCACTCACAGTTGCAGGACTTGACTGGATGGGCTATATCTTCTTGGTGGTGATTGTAGCCACTCTGACTGAAAAACCTCTTCTTGCTTTGGTTAAAAGGTAAAAAACAAAGATCAAAGGTGGAGAGAAGTTCAGAAAAATGGGAAGGTTATGTATTTTTGGCTGCAACCAGCAGCTCTAAGGTCGCTCCATTGGTCGCTCCATGACAACAACAACAGGTACAGGTCGGCTCTTTGAAACAGGCGTTTATTGCTCAGGCACATCTTCTTTCTGTAATGCATCCTCGCCTTAGTCACACCATGAGTACTTTATTTATATGAACACACTGCTACAAAATATCTTAATAAATTATGAGGCACATAGCATGGGAATGAAAGTAAACACAAAATGGGAAAAACACTCAGTGCCAACGTAAAACAAAAAGACATTCAACAAATCCCTTGCAGGTTGCTTGCTGTAAAAAAAGGTTTAAAGACCTTGAAAGTCATCTGAAGGTTTCTTGAAAGTCCCGTACCGTTTGCTTTAGCTTCCGACATTGCCAGAACTTAATGAATGAATAATAGCAGAGCATCTTGAGATAACACTCACCTTGCCTTGTACACAGTGCCTCAGTGAACTGCGCTGTAGTGGCACCACGAATGGGAAATAGTAGTTCCATGCAAGAAACTTTACAACAAATGAACTACTTACTTATTTATTGCATAAATTTCATCCTAAGAGATTGAAATTTGACATAAAGGTCAAGTGTGTCTGTTTGTGTTTGTGTTCAAGCCAACTGGCTAAAAGGGGGCGTGGTAGTGGGAGTGACCAATCACAAAAAAGCAGGAAACTCCCACACAGATTCACAGACTCGCAAAAGATTTAGTGGAAATGTTGGTCTTTGCCAAAGTACAACAGATTAACTGTTTGCGCCAACTGGCCAAAGGGATGTAACAGTGGTCTATGACAAAAAGGCACATAACTTTTAAATAGATTACCATAACATGGCCAAACTAATGAACCACATCTGTGTTCTCTGCAGATAATTCCTATTTTATTGGTTTCAGTTAGGCTGGCTCCCTACACATTAGCCACGCCGCGTAATAATTAATTACCTGTTTGTTTTAGACACATGTGAAGGCATCATCATGGACACAGCAGGGTTTAATTTTCACTGGTGAAGGTTAGCCTATACTTCAGTGACACCCTCTTTCATAACTCAGGAGCCATTTGACAAAGAGCTTTGCAGAAGGCATCATTGGACTTGGCAGAGAGTTTCCTCTTTCCATTAATGTGACTTAGTCCCACTCCTTACTGCTAAATTCCACCAGGTTCGGCTGCATCACATTATGGCCACGCTGCAGCAGTCGGAGCTTCCAGCCATTTTATGCTTATGATTCCACCAGCAGTGCCTTGGAGCGTCCCAGAAGCAGCTTTCTGCTCCGCTTCAAATATGCACAGAGTATATTTTTGATGGATGCCGCACTAATGTGCACAGAGCATATCGAGTTGACAGGAAGTCGGACACAGAAAAAGTAGAGAGAATCCGGTCAATTTTCAAAATAAGAGACCCAATGCAGACTCACGATCATAAAGACAGACATAAAAGAAACTATTTAGCTACATAGTGTATTTATCCATGGTAAAAGCACAAAGCGCAAGGAAAGGGACCAAATCAACAAGCAAGTAAACATAATCAGGTGCAAAGCGTTCCACTGCTGAATGTTTCTGAATTGCTCCTGGTTGGAGCTGCAGATGTGTGGAGGACGGATTAAACCCATGGCGCAGGCATGCCGTGCCTGGTGGAATCAACCAGTTATACTTTAGCCATGGAGGTCAAGTGGTTGTTTATGTGTGTGTGAATGCATGCACATGTGGATACATGTGCGTACTGGTAGGCTGAAGCATACTACTGTGAGCCAGTAGTTCTAGTTCACCCCCCATCCCCACTCTGTGGGGATGTACCTTACACAGTCCAAAACTCTTCACTCTTACAACCACCATTTAAGTTATTGTCAGGCATATTTGAAGTACATTTGCATTCATGGTCTATGCAGCTTAGATTTTCATTTTCACTCATATTTCACAGACTGGTGCTTATTTTGGCTGCAATCAAAGGCTTTACTCATAATGCTGTTTTAAGAACAATGTGTTTTTGGTTAGAAGACCTGAGTATGGAAGCCACCACAGCAACCCATGTCTGACCTCTAATCCAACATCTCTGTATATCATATTTATGCAAAGCTCACCTCAAACAGTATTTGCATACACAGAGAAGGAGGAACCTCGAGTCGCAAGCCAGATATGCTGTTTGTTATCTTGACATTCCAGTCTGTGTGTGTGTGTGTGTGTGTGTGTGTGTGTGTGTGTGTGTACTGTGTGTTTACATATGCTGATTTGTGTGTATTAGACAAGTTAGAACAGCTCAAACCCTGTTGGATGCCTTGTTCTGGTCTCAAGGTCTTGTATGTCTCTTCCCTCCTGAAGAGTATGAAATAATAAAGCTGTGGACAAGGTCCTGTGTGCATCTGGGACCATTTGGGCACAAGGACATACAAGAGCTTGTCTATGCAACAAGCGTAGAAACAGAGATTGTCTTCTGATCTTGCCTTCAAAGCTCTTGTGCAACTTACAGTATTTGCCAAGAAAAGCTCCAAGTCAGACACCTGGACTTGAATATTAGAAATTTGATATGAATCTATACTCCAAAATGGTAAAAGACCACTGAATAGTATAAAAGCCAATTTCAACCAATGTGATAAAGATCCTGTAAGTCATTATAATGAGAAAAACAATGACTTATTATTGCAGAATAATGATTTAGTATGAGTTTGTATTGCAAAATTATTTAGTGTAAGTCATTATTTTTAAAAGATTGTCATTATTTTGAGATATGAAATCATTGTTTCAAGAGATTTTCTCATAATGACTCAAAAGATCTTTTGTTATCATGCATTGGTGGGAAGGGCTTCCATAAGAGAGAGAAAAGGAATTACATAAGGTGAAAAAAGTCGTTCAAAGGAAAAAAAAATAGAAAAAAACAAACAGAAATTATGGAGAAAGAATCTCTCAACCAAAGTCAAGCATGCCTTTGTGCCAGAGGATATCACTCTGCAATCTATCGTCATTATGCAATAACCATTTTTTTTGCTTGAGTGACGCTGCAGTCTTCAACATCTCAAACATGTAATTTATAAATAAGCTATCTACATTTCCCTTCACATTTAGGAAACCAGCGGGGCTGTGCGGTGCCTGTGATTGGCAGGTTTAAAACATGAGGCTCCACTGAAGGACTGTATTCACTCTAAACCATGAAATATTCCTCAGGATGTGGAGCACAAACCTGCTTTTTATATCTCCACCTCAAATGTGCCAAAGACTCTGCCAAAAGACGATATAGTATGGAGAACAGAGAACCGTGACTATGGTTTCTCACTTTACTCATTTTCTGCCTTGACATCACTCAACACACTGACAGGAAGAGCAACGTCTTTCACACCGACACAAAACACTTCCTTGTTTACAACAATTATATACCATGATCACTAAAACTGAGCCCAAGAATGACCTCAGCGCAGAGCTACGCAGCAAGTCCCATCTACTACATCTGGTTCACTTTAGCTTCAGCATCAACAAGTGCTTCCACCTCCACAGTTCTCTCTTTCACTCACACACACACAAACGGAGTACATATGAATCATGGAGGATGATGTGCTGCAAAGCGTCGCTGATCACTGGGAAAGCATAGCACCCGATGTATATTTCATGAGGCATTAGACGCCGTATTATTCATGCCGGTCTCCGCTGCTGTTTTGTTTGGGAGAGAGAGAGCTGAACAATAGATTCATGGCATAGTGATGGAGGATTAGAATAGTCCACAAAAGCCCACAAGCATTCACTGGAGGGGTCCATTCATAATTGTATTAAGTGATTTTCTGTGGAAGAATTCTTGTTAATCATTCTGAGGAATTTCTTTACATAGAAATGGCTCTGTTTTGGAGGCGAGCAGAGCAGAGGGGGGAGGAGAGACAACTGGAATCAGAGAGTGTAGAAAGGGTGAACCCACCATGACGTCATCATTGGTTTGTAGCCTACTGTTTTGAAGCCTCAAGTTTGGCATCATGGGAGCCGTTATTTTGGCTTTTTGCAACCAGAGCTGGTGGGTGACGTACTGCGACTTGGGATGTGTTTGGTTTTCACCCCTCTGTTCTGCAGGAAGTAATGGCGGCCTGCCTGGCCACAAGGTTTCTCCTATTGCAGCTAAACAATACACTAAAATATATTTCTGAAAACATCTATTTCTGAAATTGGCTTAAAGGATGTAAAGGTATAAGTGCATCTCAAAGTATGGTACTAATACCACTGGTGATATTCAGGCTCCTTCCAGTGATATATTGAGGAATTTCAAAAATTTTAAATGAAAACACTTAAACTATGAGATTTCTGCCATTTTTGTTTTAATATCCAGCCTGCTACATAGTAATATTCATGCACGTAACACGCACATACATCATCCATGATTAGTTATGCACTAAACTGTGATGGCAGTGTGATTGTGGCCAACAAAAGATGATAAAGGTAAGCTAGCAATCACGGTACACTACTGATTGGTCCAAGTAGTGTATCGCAGTGAGTGTGTAACTTTAGCGAGTGAAAAAATAGGACCGTTATTCATTTTCATATGATTTTTTTTTGTCAAAGCCGCACCCTACAGCATAAATCGAGTGAGAAGGAGTGTCATTTTTCTATAAGCTTATCATAATCAGACTTCAATGGAGTTGCCCACTGCTGGCCAATAGAGAGAATGCAGTTTTACAGCACTTACACTTGGTTTCTGGAAGCTCTGTCCACTTAATATACAGTATATAGGGTGTAGCCTACTTGTGGACTCTGGAAGATACTGTAGCATGATAAAGCTTTGGTGGCAGAGTACTGTGAAGTGGGGAAAAAA
>JAJHUR010085413.1:0-32381 GCA_027495735.1 Lutjanus campechanus
TTTTTTATTCTATTTAGTTCTCCACAAACACGTAATCGGGTGCAGAAGTAAAAAGCTCAAAAATCGAAACAAGTTTGAAGTGGGAGCGTCAAGGCACTTTGACGCTCGTCGAGATGCTTTCAGTGCGCGTTCTGCCATTTAGATTAATGGGTGTACTTGCATAACGCAAGCGTCAGACGCCTTTAATGCGTTTTGGCCCTAATATCAATATTTTAATTTTAATTTTTGTGAATGCTAACTAATGTGGGAGTGAGAGTTCTCATATCAAAATGAACTCACATTTGTTTTTACATGGGAGAACTTCATAAAGTACGAGCATTGATTCCACTCACTGTTACCACTTTATCTGTTTAAAGCGTGATTCTTATTTTTACTGCTGTTTTTATGCTTACTGCTGTTTTTGTTGTTTTTAATACCACGCACTTTGAGTTGCATGTTATGTATGAAAGGTGCTATATAAATAAAATTATTATTAGTAGGAGTAGATCAGCAAGTACAGCATGACAGAATTGCATCTTCATGGATGGGAAAGTCTAGGCTAGCGCTATCAAACTGGTAAGGAATCTGGTTATTATACAAAAGTGTTAAAGTTAACTGTTGCTTTATGAATTGCAACACAACCTGTCAACCTCGATTACAATGTCCTATCTCTGTATTGGCCTAATTTAATGTTTTAAAGTCATTATTTTTTTCAACTAAAATTAATGACTAAAACTAGACTAAAACTATCAAGGATAGAAATGACTAAAATGTGACTAAAGCTAATAAGCATTTCGTCCAAAAGACTAAGACTAAAACTAAATCAAAAAAGACTGCCAAAAACAACACTGGTGAACAGCAGTCTGCTGCTGGCTAACATTAGCATGAAGAGCTACAAAGTTTACAGCTCTTCTGCAACATTGTTAACTGCTCAGCTTTTGTGTGTCATTGTGGACTGTCCATCTTCTCTTTATCCTGTTCTTGGAATCTATCATTGACACCGACTTCATGCAAGCACGTGTGTGAGTATGTGTGGCTGTGGTCAGCACTTTTGTTGGTGTTACACTGGGTCAATGTGTCTGCTGTATGACATGACCATGGTGCAGAACATGTGTGTGTGAATATGAGGGGCACAGAACTGGATGTGTGACGCTGACCAGCCAGTCACTGGCTGGTTCCAGTCTCTGGCCAGTTGATCAGTGCATCCCTAAATGTTCATTTTCTTTAGGCTACAGTGGCTGTGAATGTTCAGTTTCATGTGGCTACAAATAGGCTACAATAAATATATTTAATCATGGTGTTTTTCTGCATTGAGGACTATTGAATGAAAATAAAACTAAATGCATCTCACAAACAGCTCACGAGAAATGACTTCAAATCAGAGTATCTCCTCCTCGCTGCAGTAACAGCAGCCATCTGTGCGCACCGCTGGGCCGATTAGCACCTTCCTTTCAAATACAGACACAGTCACCGCAAATTATTTTCAGGCTTGAGGTAAATGCAGGTAAATCGCAGTGCGTGCACTAAATTAACCTATTTGTATTTTCTCCTCGCAGTGTTTTGCACACATGGGTAGAAAATTCCCATATTGCATATTCATTAAGACAAATGTACTCAGTGGTCAGTGCATGCTGTCTTGCACATTTGAAAGACGTAATCCTCGGCGTGCACTGTTAGTAGATCAGTTTGCACATTTGTTTGCGGGTGATATCAATTTTGCACATGTTTTTACACACACAAACCTTTAGTACATCAGATCCTTACTGTCTTATTTTCTGTCCAGCCTCTCATGTCAGGCAAAGCTAAATTGAATTAAATTAAAACTAAAACTAAATTGTAAAACTGTACAGATTTCATATGTTACATTGAGTTTGCCCACACTTCACTGAAAATCACTTTCTTAAACATCTCTCACAGCTCCATCTGTTGCAGCTTTAAAGGTCCAGTGTGTGAGATTTACAGGGAACTATTACAGATTAATATAATATAGAAGTGACTATAATATTCAGAAGTATGATTTTATCACTGTATAATCACCTGAAAATAAGAATCATTGTGTTTTCTTTACATTAGAATGATCCCGTTATATCTACAGCAGGGGCAGCTCCTCTTCCACAGAGGCTGCCATGTTTCTACAAAAGCCCAGAATGACCTTTCACATTTCATGAGTTTTGTGGACACCGTAGATTCTCAAGCTTGGAATAAGGGGGTGGCGCAAGGTGTTTGCAATCTGCAAGGTTGCCACCAGATGCCACTAAATACTGCACACTGGTCCTTTCATGGTGGAGTGCGAGATTCTGGAGAAAGATAGTCTCATTCCCAGGTCATCAAACAGACGCTGGTTGGGTTGATTGTTGAGTCTCATTGTTTTGTGGAGTGGCTTGATCCCAGCTACCAACCCAAAGCATCAGTATTTGACAACGTGGGAATGAGACTCAACAATCACCTATCTTTCTCTTTCATCTCTTACTCCATCTTTAACAGATGACTTGATGAAACTAGGCTTAGTAACATTGGCAACCAGTAAGAGTAAGCTCAATTTCGAAAGTTTGCAACCAAAAAAAATTCCACCCCCTCCCTCCCTACAGGCCTCCCTCCAAAACCACTCCCCTGAAACACATGAACGCACACTGCCCGCAAGAATCCAAGAGTGCACTGGGGAGAGGAGCGCAGTGCATTGTTGTATCTGTATGTACAATGTATCCAACTACCAAGCAACTATCTAACATTATCATGATGAAGAGAAACAAGGGACATGGCTGTTGTTCATACTCACAGCTGTTAAGCTGTTAGTGTTGGGGAATTTTAACTGTTAGCTCACTGTAGCTGTAGCAATATATCTGCTGAGCCTTGTGGAAGACTCTGGTCTTGTGCAATGAGTGCACAGGCAGAACAAGCATGGGTAGGCAGTAGGGATGTGTGTGATTACTCGACTGTATGATTAAATGTTGCCACCCTTGCTAGTTGGCACCGGAAATACTAGTCGCTTAAACTACTCATCAATATTTTCTTTATGTACAACATTAGTTAACTGTTGCCTCTGAGCTGTTATGCAGCTGCCTGCCACTAGTTGGGGCTGCAGCTCCATTAGACGGCAGCCCTTCTTGCCCAGTGCAAATGCCCCAATTGCCCACCTAACCCTGGATGCTGTTATCAGTAAAGTCAGTCAGATGACAGCTCATAAAACCAGGGCAGCCTGGCAGTGTTTTAATCTAGAAAATGAAAGAAAAGTTGAATGAAGGCTGTGCCAGAATAAACTGATATATAACCACTCGACTGGAGCAGCATGTGACCACGTTCAGCACAGACATGGGCATTAACCTGCAAGCAGAGCAGCAGCTGCTGCTAGCACTACTAAAGTTAGTCACACTGTGTGGCAGCCTGGCAGCTAACGCCATTTAGCCCCAGATTCTGTGATCCCTTTTTACCAAACGTAGACTGTGATTAACAGGTTCAAATGACTCTTAATACATGTAGAATTTTTTACATAAATTGTGCTTAATTTTAACTGCTTTCTGAGTGTTTGCTTAATGTTAAACTAGCTGGCTAGTATAAATTAAAAATTGTGTTTAATCGACAAGGAAATTAGTCACCAGAAACTCTAGGAGGCAGGTTTGTAGGTAGCCAGTAAGGTACGCCTTCCCATCATGTTGTTAGGGCTATATTGGATGGGCTTACTACAGAGCCAAAACAGCCACAGATATACCATACCAATGATTTTATTGTCAGAGCATTTGATTTGTTGATTTTTCTGTCAGGATATGAAGAGAATTCCAACAAATGTAGTAAAAACTGCTTCTGAAAGACATTATCAACTTTAACCTTAATCAAAAACATTCAGCCAGGGAGTCTGTTTGGACTGAGGCTGAATGCTTTCAATAAATAAAATGTAGACTAAATAAACACATCTTACACACAAGCAAAAGCCTTGAAGGATACGTTCACAATGTGTTAAAATAATATAATACACAGTTTCTCACACTAATGCTGCTGGTATAGTTGTATTATGGAAAGTAGTAAGATTATAAAACATTTAAATAAGATTTGTGTTCAAAACAGCAGATCTATCCACTGGTAACCAAGCAGTTTCATAAGAGAACCTGTGATTATTTTACTAAAACAGTTCTTTTGGGCTGAATTTCTTTCCTTACAACAAATGCTAAAATAACACACAGCAATATGAAGACTGTGGGAAACTCTAAATTTTGCCCAGCAGGTATTTACAATGATAAAAGACACTCTCAAAAATCACGTAATAAAAATAAAAACACACATTGTACACTATCTGTTGAAAATCCACCTGAACACAGGTTACCACTACGTCATAATACACATCCTATAAATCCCTGCTTTCTGAGAAAAGGGAAAGACTTTTGTTCTTATTAAAAATGTAGTAGCATAGAGCCATACTGAACATATACATAGATGCAGGCATGGGCGCGCACACCTGCACGCACAAACACACACACACACACACAGAGCGAGAGAGAGAGAGAGAGAGAGAGAGAGAGAGAGAGAGAGAGAGAGAGAGAGAGAGAGAGAGAGAGAGGTATACAGTGCACACAGTGTGGAAGTCAGGCTGGCGGGGATTGGGGAACAAAGGGAATAGATGTGAAAGCTGCAGATGACTTCAAACAACAGCTATTTCCCGGGCTGACCTGGTACACAGGGTGAGAGAGGTAGGACTGATGCAGACAGTGAGGGAGGGGAGGGGAGGGGAGGGGAGGGGAGGGGATGAAGGGAGGAGAGGGGAGGGGAGGGGGAGAAGAAAAAGGAAAAAAACAGAGGGAAACAGGCCATGTTGAGAGGTATAAAACTCTCTGGTAATTTATAGGAGCAACAGTGCAGCTACTGCACACTGCACAGGCCTGTGTGTACATGTGTGTGTGAGTGTGTGTTCCTTATTTCTGCCTCTCACTCTCTCTCCAACCCAGTCTCCTGCTCTGCCCTATAAATCCTTTAAAATCGTTCAATAACCTATATAACATTAATGTCACTGGGCTGCTGTTCCATTTACTGTACAGCCCTGTGCGTGTGTGTGTGTGGGGGTGTGTGTGTGTGTGTGTGTGTGTGTGTGTGTGTGTGTGTGTGTGTGTGTGTGCGCGTGCGTGCGTGTGTGTGTGTGTGTGTGTGTGTGTATGTGCAAAACAAGCTCTTAATGAGCCATACTGGTCATTTGGTGTGTGTGTGTGGAAACAGAAAATGTACCCCACAGACCACAATGTGTCTCAGATGGGTCATTGCCATCTGTGGTGAGATGGGTCCTGGTGGAGGGCTAAAGGAGGTAAGAGTCAGCCAAAAAGTTCATGGATTTAATTATTTACCTTTATGTCATGACTGAGATTTCATTAGGAGCAGTTTTTTTCTTTTAAATATAAAAGATGAATCCTATCAAGGTATTATGTGTTCTTATTTTGACTGGGAGGTGCCCATTGTTGTGTGCACACAAGACTGGGCCCTGTTCTCCAGATATTTCGCTGACTAGTGATTATGTTTTTTATTGCAGTGACACAGCATGATTTAATCCAAATCTATACCATTTTTAATACCTTACTTTAAACATATTCCAACTATGAAATGAAACCACACTGTTAAAAAGAAAACCAATATGCAATGTGCAATAGATTTTTTAATTTTCTTAACTTTTGTTACAAAGTTTCACAAGTTTAGACAAGAGTTCTGCCGACTTGGATATTCCTGTTCACCCTAATGATAATATTCTTGTTCACCTAACAATGAAACTCTTGCTTCGATGCCATGTATTTCTACCTTCAACAAACCCTGTAGATCTGTATCTAAAAGGTTTCCCATAAGAAAAACAAGGGTGCTGTAATTGCAAATCAAAAATCCTTGCTATACTGACTTAAATACTGTAAGAACAAAGATAGAGGGAATTTGCTGTCCAGACCAGCAAGTGAAGCTGTATTTCTGAGTCAGATAAACTGGAAAACTTGCATGAGATCAGCTAGTTATCATTTTCACAGTGCATGCCAAAATCATCAAAGAATCTAAATATTAATCTTAAAAAACTTGCCTTTTATGTATTGTCATATGTATTTCTTTGTTTTCACTGGATCATTTGTGTATTGTATTGACTGCTTTTTCTGTTTTTTTTCTACTCACTGTTTGTGTTTCTTGTTGTCAGTTTTTGTTTTTCTTAAATTATGTCTATTTTTGATTAGTATTATTGTTTTTATTTGTTTCTTTCATTATTGTATTTTATAATAAATAAAATAAAATATAATTTAAAAAAGAATACAATACCTGTTCCAGTCAACCTTTCTATAATGTAGACTTATGATGAGAATATTTTGCACACATGGTTCATGGTTATACCATATTTTCTAGTTCAACAGGTCAGAATATCATAAATCATATATATTTTTAAATTTTTTCTTTTGCTCATTGTATATTTCAAATTAAATTTGCACTGGTTTTATTTGAATGCTAGATATTTAATCATTTTTACCATGTATAGGTGTTTGACTCTTAGTTGTGAAAATACAGTTGTAATAATTGCATTAAATGATTTTATATTTCTTGATTACAGTACCTTTAATAGTTAGAATTTGTTACTGGTGGAAAGAGCAAAAGAAAAGAATTTGTATTTGGTATCTGAGTTCATGTCTTAGGTTCAGTGCTGCACTTTTAAAAGGTTTAAATGGAAAAGAAGAATGCTTGGATTAAATAAGACAAAACCTCTGGTTCTGCTGCCTCAATAGAATTTTAATTGTTAATCCTTTTTTTAAACTGTCCAGAACAGTATTAAAAGGGTGCTAATTCACAGACGCTGGCTGAATGTCCTTAATGTTTCTTAAAATGTTGAAATCTTGATCCTTAAATCCATCTTTGAACGTTATTCTTATTGTCTCTGGCGGGAATTGACATCTGCAATGTGTGTCATAACTCACTACAAATTGTTTATATGTTTGTGCTACATATTTAAATTAGTCTCACAATTGTTATCATTATCATTATTGTTAGTATTGCTACATTGCCACATCCATCATGAGTAATTTTCTGAACGTCTGAACTCAGATTTTCTAAAAGTTTACAAAAAGTGAATTTTTATTGCAAGTCTGCAAAAGTGAGTCAGACATTTGGATCCAGTTTAAATAACACTACCATAAATTTGAACAGCACTTTTGTTTGAACTCAAATTTCTATGGCTTGTTGAGGGTGAGTAGATACTGGTTTTAGTGTCTCCTGGGAGAATGTAGACAGGCCCGCCAGCAGCAATGTACACTCAAAAAATAACAAACCCAAAATCCATGACTTTATGTATTTTAATTACATGTAAATTTCCCATGTCATTTTATTACATAAGTTTTAAAGTAAAGGGTTGCATTATACAGTGTTCTTCTACCATGTTGGGTAAGCGTGAATAAATGAAATACCTTATGTCAGATTTAATTAAGTTAATGCAAATGCACAGAGCCTCCTTATGTGATCTAGTAAATAAAGTTGACTTAATTTGTTTACATTCAGTGTATATCAAGCATATTCACATTATGTTGACTTTTTTGGATAAACTTGATTTTTCTATTTTTCTCTTACATTTTACTTAAAAATATTGCTTCTTGTTTATTAGAGCCAAGAATCTTTTTCTGAGTGTAGTATATCCAAGCAGAGCTTTGTAAACTTGCCTTTGGACCGCTGCTTGTTTGTGTGTGCTACTTTGGCGTCCTGTGCTCATTGCTTGGCCTTCTTTAATTGTTCATTTCATGCTCAGCCTCCCTCTCTTCACTGAGTCTGCTTCCCTCTCAGCAGCCAGGCCCAGATACAGGGTGTGGACCCCAAGGCTGACCTTGTGCTGCCTGGTGGAGAGGGAGCGGAGGAGGGGTGAGCAGGGGTGGCAGAGTATTGATCGATAGCTAACTTTATTGCCTTTAAGCCCCAAGCTCTCGTCTGCTACAACCTGTGTGTGTGTGTGTGTGTGTGTGTGTGTGTGTGTGTGTGTGTGTGTGTGTGTGTGTGTGTGTGTGTGTGTGTGTGAAGAGAGAGCTAGACGGAGCAGCACGGAGAGAGAGAGAAATACACTCACTGTGCTATCGACATCACCAGTTGACCTGAATGCACAGGATCACTTCACCTAATACATAAAATCATTTTGTTCATTAAATTCATGACTGGATCAATGGTGGCCTCTTTTATTTGGAAGTCTATTACGAGTCCAATCAAATCTGATCTAATTACACCCTGTCGCCAGTCACAGATAAGAGTTAAGTATCTCAGGATGGTGCGTAAAAGGTTTATCACCTTGCTTATTGAGTGTGTGTGATAGCAGTGTTTCCTCCAGCATGTTTCACAGAACATACTCTTTAATTACCCCCTCCAATCTGTTTTTTTTTTCTTTAATGTCACTTTAACTTTTTTTTATATACAGTGACAGTTGAACACACGTCTGCAGCAGCACTCTGCATCACATTTATACAGTTCCACATATTTCTCATTAGAGTGTTGCCCAGAACACCCACAGTCCGCTACTGTTGGCCTGTGGGAGCTGCTGAGTGCAGGAACTGCTGTGTCAGGGTTACCACAGAGGACTGGACACACACACACACACACACACACACACACACGCGCACACACGCGCGCACACACACACACACACATACACACACGTCAATAAATAAAAACAAAATAAAAAAAAGACAATTCCAGTTTCAGTTTCAGAACTATAGCATGGAGTAAAAAATAATAAATGAAAAACAAAACATTAAAAGGTGAATTCTAACTCCAGTCTCATGACTCTTTATGGCCTTCATCAATCTTTCTAAATCTAATCTGACCACATCCACAGCCGACATGTGGAAAACCTACCTGAAAGGAATGTGCATTAATTAATTTTTATGAAAAGAGACCCATTCTGTGAGGGAGCTGCATATGGTCCGAAATAAACCAAAATGCAAACAAAAATAAAGAAAGAACTCACCAACATGGAACAAGAAAATTCAGAAGCACACTCTCCATGTGTTTCATAATATGTATTTTGTTCCTTTGATGATAATGATGACCTGTCTGATCAGAGCTGAATAATCCTGCCTCCTAAATTACATTTATACTTTCTTTATTACAACTGATTTGCAACCT
Organism: Lutjanus campechanus; assembly: GCA_027495735.1. NCBI lineage: Eukaryota > Metazoa > Chordata > Actinopteri > Lutjaniformes > Lutjanidae > Lutjanus > Lutjanus campechanus. Next base: position 9,073 of record JAJHUR010085413.1, read on the forward strand.
CACATATGTTTTGAGGGAAACACAATTCCTGCCTGGATTGTGTCCAGACACAACACTTCTTTGAGTGAATGATATACTACTTCATGTAATCTCAGGAAAGATTAAATCAAAAGCAACTAGACTTGTTTAAATGTCTTTTGAAGACGTTAGGGAAAGATTGGCATATCTATTAATTATTAATAAAAAAAAATATCTCAAGTCACTGCTGACTTTTTCTGTTAGTGCCAGAGTCTAAACATAACCATATAAAAGTTGAACAATGCTGTAGTCACTGTGAGTGGTTAATGTACTGAAAGATTGCCTAATCTGGCAGAAAACAAATACGTTTTTCAAAGAACACGTACTTTTGTCGACATTACGTTTCCTGTTTGCTGTTACAACTTAGTTGTACATTAATGCAATTTCTGTGAGACAGGTTGAGCTGAAGGAGTCAGCTCGGATCAAAGCACTCAGATTTGGATTCAGCTCAAGCTACTGTTCTGGGTCAGGTCTTGATTACTAGGAACCAAGTGGAACTATGAAGATCTTTACACTAATCCTGCCCCCCATGTTCTTTAATGTTCAGTTTTATCATATTCAAAATGGCTCTTCTACAGTATCTGTGAAAGGTAGGGGGGTCAAGATTTCAAGACTCTCAGTATTTTTTTTTCTCTCCATCCCCACTTACATGCAACTGAGCTTCTGCACTTTTCACTGTTAGTCCAGCGTTGCCATGGTTAGTTATCAACTAGCTCCATTTCCACAGGAAACATCTATGCTGAGTAGCATTTCTATGTTTATCTAGTCACATTATTGCTGACTAAAGTAACTTAACTATCCATTATAGCATTTTCTGTAGCTGCAGCAATGTGCTGACATTGGGAATTTGAAAGAAGAATTTGAAAGTGCTAAAAAATTGACCGAATTACGGCATTAAAATAGAAAGCCAAATCGAATCGTGGACTGTGTGGCACCTCTGGTGAAAAGCAGCAAGTTTAGAGAAAGTACATGATTTAATTACAAAGAAATAAAGAGGGACTTTTGCTCTATAACAAGACACAAACTCTGGACTCCCATATAAAAACTGGACACACTGGATGCCCATCCATCACCCTGACCTCCACACTGTTACATCCACTTTGGTACATACAAGTAAGACTGGGTCGGGACACACAGGTGGGTCACCGGAGATTTTGTTTGGGTCCCCAAAGAAATAAAAGACTACGGAGGAAATTCTGCAAATTTAGGATTTATTTCTGCAGTACAGCTTTTATAAAGCATTTAAAATCTGCATATTGTTTTACTGATGAGATAAAAAAAAAAACAAGAGCCTGTTAATTTCCTTCTAAATGCACTTATATACTCATTTAGGCTAACATGTCATATTTTTTTTTCCTGAGAAGAGGAAATAAAAATAATGAGATGGTCAGTTAATTCAGCCTAAATGAATCTCATTTATTGAATTTTAATGTGTACATATTTTCAATAAAAGCATCAAGATAATAACACGCAATGTGGAAATGACAGTAAAAATGTAACAATGGTCAAGAAAGCTCATTTAGGCACTAAACTTGAACCATGAACTCTTTCCAGAATTTATCACTAAGGCTTATTATGATGTGGGTCACGATGGTTTAGGTCCCCAGTTTGGGAAACACTGATACAGGGCATACGACTTCCTGCATTGGGACTGGATGCTGGCATTGGACATAAATCCTTGCAATGTAATGTTCAATATAAAGAGAATTCTTAGAGATACCAGGCACCTGTACACAGATCAAACTGTGTTCAGCTGAACACAGAAGTATTTGGTCCTGGATTGGAATCAACAAACATTAACCCTCAGTCCCCTGGTCTATCTGGCTCTCTGCCCACCATTCATGAAGTCAAGTGTGTGCCTGTCTGCAGTTAAACACTGATGTGGGGTCAGAGATACGGAGCAGGCAACATTCAGTTCTGTCGCTGTGGTGATAGCATGGTGTCGTCGAGGAGATAAGAGAGTGACGGCGCATTGACCTTTCCCTGGTGGTCCCTCTGTAAACAGTGCTAATGATGGCTCCAGGTGATAACACCTAGCTCCCCTGCTCTTTTTTCTTTCTATCACACACTCCCTCCAGCTCCACGTCTGTGCTGCCGTCCAGCTCCCGCTCCTCTTTCTCTCTCTGTGGTGTGAAAGCCGAGGGTAATATCCCTCCCTCCCACTGATATCCTTTTGTACTCACAGGAAAAATCCTAGAAATCCCCTCTCCTGCTCGTCTGTTTAATCTCCTTATCGGCGTGGAGATTACAGCACACAGTGAATAGAAGAATGAGCAGCAAAGAGCCAACCACCAAGTGAAAACTGCCATACTGTGATATGGCGAGACTGGATGGATTACAAGGATCTCAAGTGAAAGATGACTACAGAGGTCCCTGAAGGTTTGACCGATACTAGTATCAAGAGTTTGGATGAGATTTTACATCAGCACAATGCTAAAATATAAAGAAATACTGCTTTTTCATGTTACATATATTTAGACCACCAGATTATCCTGAAACCTCAACTAATGATATTCTTTCAGGTGGACTAGCAGCTGTCCTTCAGGTAGAGTGAAAAGGCATTCACTGAAGGAATCTCTGGTAAATAAACAATCTAATTTTAAGTTTATTACTGTCAAAAGGGACGAAACAAGAGATTCCATTACATTAACAACCTCAGATGGTATTCTGTAAACAACAGAGGTTTGGACTCCAGACTTGGACTCAAGTAAGATTTGAGTTGATGACTTTAGATTTGACAAAATCAAAAATGACTTGCAACTCAACTTGGACTTTAACGCCAATGACTTCACTTGGACTTGAGCTTTTTTGACTGGGCCCCAAGCCCAGTGATTAAGAAGTGTGTCATTTAATTGTGAATCCACAAATAAATTAATTCCCTTCATCTCAGCAAGCTGACTCTTAATTTAACAGATCCACAGTGGAAAAAATTATATCAAAGATCATTTCAAACCTTGGGGTGGTCAAAAAAAGAGACAAATTGCAGTATGTAAAGCATGTGGGCTCAAAATTACAGACGGAGAAGCAACTTGTTTGACATTTGAAGTTGCACAAAGAATAGCGATTTTATAATATTAACATAGTTTCATTTTTTAGGACTCAAAAGTCAAAGTTTTAAACAAAAAGACTTAGAACTTAGTGGTGACTTTCAAAACAATGGCTTGGTCCTGCCTCTGGTAAAAACTGAATATATTTACATGATTTACAGTTAGCTGCTTCATTTCACATGTTTACATTGCAGATCTTAATGTTATAGTAAAGTCCACAGGTACTATCTATGAGGGGATATTGGGTTTTATGCCCCCCAAAAGTTGGGGGTATAGTGACCCCCCCACCAAATTGCCATTTGACAAAAATGAAATCATAGCATGTTGCTATATTGTTCTTAAGATTTAAATTTCATGGGGGGTAGAGTGTGTTTTGTTGCTCTTATGTGTTACTGGCTGAGCACACCAACCACTTTAATTAATTAGTTAACAATCCCAAAGCAGCATGAATTCAGACACCGCTGATCATAAACACACTCAATACAGTAACTTGTGGCTCGACTATTTGAATGAGACAAAACATGATGTCTGCCACCAGCTTTGTGTGGAAATACTTCTAAATATTAAACTATGAAAATGTAAATTGTGCGCTGTGCTGGAGGGATAAAAGGTGCTAGACTGAGGTTTGCTGCCATATTTAGAATCTCAGACAAAACTCCAGGTGAAGCTCAAAGCTTCAAGAACACTGGATTCATAATTTATCCACAACACTTCAGGGTGAAATACTACGACATCTGATGGATTTACTATCAGCAGTTGGCTGTAGCAAAATGCACCCCTCCCTGATCACTCTTTTTAACTTTGAGTGATCATTAAATGTATTAAGCCGACTACGTTGAACACTGAGGCGCACACGGTGCGAGCCGTCTGCTGCACTCGGCAGCAGCCTCTGAACATGAACAGAATATGGATTCTGTTTCAGCTAAATATCATGACTTTGAAAACGCCAAATGACTTAATTTAACAAATTCCGTTTGTTTAAAATATGAAGAATTGTAAAATATCACTTCCTTGAGCCTGTTCGGTCAGACAGAGACAGATCACCTGCTGAACTTGGCATTTCATCCTCACATGCAGCTGCAGCGAAGGTCAAGCTGCACGCAGCTTACACAGTTTATATTATGTTCATTATAATGTTGATCAATCACACCTTAATATTATATAGGCCGACTTTTCCTTCACTCATTTTAAAACAGCAGCTGTTTGCCAGAGCTTCACTCACCACTGCTCAGTTGCTGCTTTTGGCCGTAACTATGATGAGAGGCCACAAACATGGATCAATTAAAGCATTACTGAGTGGACACTGGCAGCACTTTGTCCATTTAACAGTTTGACACCGTTCTTGCAGTGGAGAATTACATGGATTACACGGCTGATTGCCAGCGCCTTGTGGCCTCTGAAATGAATATGGAGAGGAGCAGAGATTCACACAGACACTGCAGCTCTTCTAGGGACAACCACACTTCCTGCCTGCTAGCTTGTCACTGAGCTAAATGAAGTGTGTAGGCCGCTGCAGAGTATTGTCAGGCGTTGGAACGGGGAGTTTTATCAAAAAAGCATATGGAGGATGTGGCACACTGTAGCTGTCCAGCTCAGCTCTGTGCTGACAGCCTGCAGCCACAGTCCGACCTCCCCTCTACACACACTGATATATCAGTTTACAAAGAAGGGCTTTATGTGCCTTTTAATGGAGGTCTGATCTCAGCCAGCAGCATGTTCAACCTTTGATATGATGGACATGATGGTATTTTTGATTACAACCGTGTTGTAGAGCTGATGAATATCATGCTAGTTTGTGCTTAATCAAAAGAAAGTTTTCATGTTCACTATTTTTTAATATTCACTGTTGGTGTCAATGAAATGTTTAGATGCGATATAAAAATTGCTGGTTGTCTGAACTTATAATATTATACTAATATCACAGGAGAACATTGTGTTGAAACACCTCTTGGCAAAAGCAATACAATTCAACAGACTACACCCTCTAAAACTGATACAGTTGAATCAACACCTCTGTAAAAACAGTTTAAACCAAACATGAATGCTGTAACTTTCATGACTTTACGGTTTATTGCAGCGCTGATTTTAGATTAATATAATAGTGATTTTAGTGCTAGTTTTAGCAAAGTGTACCTAATAATCTGGCAGACAAGTATAGTAAATTGCTGTATATTATTAAATATCAACATGATGTTGAAAATAACATGCTAAACTCACTGTGAAGTCACTCAACTACATGAGTCCATAAAGCAGGCATTCCCAGACTGTCACACTTCCAGACCCAAAAGAAAAATGGGTCTCCAAATGACCCAAACTTACAAAAACACAGCAACTGGCATAACATCTACATGCATAAACTAATAGAGCACAACAAACAAATGAATTTAAAATTATTTTTTTATCCTTCTCACCTCCTCATAATGAACTTGCACTGTCCACAGAAACACCACAGGGCTTTTACTTTGAAAGGGATACAGGTGTTCAGGTTGTATTAACAGTGTACTGCAGTAAGTTTTAACAAACAGGACCACATCAAAATGAGGCTTTGTATTAAATATTATAATGACAGCGCACGTTTCCCATCATGCCTGGATGGAGTAGTCTGGTTACCTTACATTGACCCTCCTCTCCAACAGTGGTCCTATTAGCTGACAGCTCCCGGACTGACAGTGGTGTATAGGGGATGTACAGTGCAGTACATACGTGATATAAACACTTAGTTTAATAGTGGAAAGACTAAATTAACAATGTGGGAGACTTATTTCTTTACTTAAAAGATGATGGAGTGAGTGTTTGTCCTCAGATTTCTGCTGCAGGTAAGTATGAATTTGTATGGAGGCTGCTGGATCTCAGAGGCGAACTGAAATGTTACAGATCTCACATAAAGTTCTGTTTGACTGTGAGGAGGTTCATAATGTCACGGACAATCCATACAGCATTACATTTTTAATTAGCTTCACATTTTCACTCTCTTACTGCCAGGTTTTGCACAAACCACCGCTGCTCTCTCCAGCTGCACACAACGCTGGTATAAAACAGGCCTCAGAAAGACTCTGTTGTATGTCCAAGGTCTCTTCAGTGTGCGTTTGTCTGAGCCCAGCTCAAGTCAAGCATTCAACAGCAGGATGGAGTGGGGCTTCATCTCAAACACCCTCAGATTAGGCCATCTGAGCTGGAGGTAGAGCAAGTGAGGGGGATCAAAACGGAGACAAGCAGCAGAAGAAGAGGAGTTTAAAGGATGCGATCTCTATTCTGGAGCAGCTCCTCATTTCACTGTCTAGCGCTCCGGCAGGCCTCCCTCTCTCTCCTCCTCTAACCCATGCAGTCCCCTGCTCGGCACACTCAATTATTTATCAGCTTACAGACGCACTGAGGAGAGCAGAGAGGAGAGGAGGGAGGAGGCAGCCGCAGACCTCCGTTCTGCTCTTCACTGTTGATCCTTTCTTTCTCTCTGCTTGTCTTCAAAAGTGACCATCCCTCCATCTCCATCCCTCCATCTCCAGTGTGAATAATTAACACGAATGACGCAGAGTGAGAGGTAGGGAAACACGCTGGTCATCACCCGTCGCCTTCTTCTCTTTCTGTCTGAATCCTGACCAACCCTCCAGCAGCTCTCTTTCTCTCACTGTCCTTTCCTCTCTCCTTTTCCTTCCCTCCACCTCCACCTTCGATGTAGCTGTTCATTAGTTCCGGCTACTTGCTTTGTTTCCTCTCTTCCAGCCCCTGTTATCGTTCTTACATCCCTCGCACCGGAGGTCTTTGTTCTCACTGAGAGTCTCTGAAGGGACAGATGGAAGTACTTTAACTCTGTTACTGTTGTCAGAGCGGCATCAAGGAGATCACTGCAACCTCAGCACTGTGTGAGTGTGTGTGTGTGTGTGTGTGTGTGTGTGTGTGTGTGCACAAAAGCACTGCAGTACAACTACCTCATAATACCTCATAATATAGTAGAATGAATGCATTTAACAATTTCTATTTTTCAGTTTAGTAGTCAAAAGTGTAAAATCTTTCTTTTTAAATTTGTGATATGCATGTGCATGTATAATCAGAGCCTGCAGTTGTGTGTGTGTGTGTGTGTGTGTGTGTGTGTGAACATAGAGTAGCCATGTTTGATAACGTTGTATACATGCATGTAACTTCCTTGTGTCCTTGTGTGTGTGTTTATTTACAGTATATATGTCTCAGAGACAGAGAAAGATGGAGACAGAATTGTTAAGCAGCGGTGATGAAGAGGAATAGCTAATGTCAACTGCACTGGCTGCTGCCTCTGTATCAAAGCCCCGTGCTTGCTTCACATCTGCAGACAGCCACCAGCAACAGACTCCCCATCATTAACCACTGTACAGCCCGCCGGACTGAGAGAGGGAGGGAGAAATGAAGAAACAACGGGAGGAAGCAGGCCAAAGTCAGAAAGAATACCTAAAAGAGCCAGAGGAGGAGGAGGGCACCGGTGAACAGCATGACAGAGGCGGCAGAGATCGACTGAGGTCGCCACCGCGTTGTTACATCACCTCTGTCCTCTCGCTCTTCCTTGCCTTTCTCTTGTGTTGTGAAATAAAACCCTCACCTCACTATCAGCAGCATCAGTGTAGAAGAATGTGACACCAAACTTGAACAAATTAACACCATTTGTAGTAAAGCAGATGTTCTTTTGCCAGCAGCCACTTAAAGGCAGCGTGGCGTGGGCGGACCAGGGGGGAGGGGGCTTTCTGCTCGAATAACAAGTTTTTGCATCTTTGAAGCGATGTAATCTGAACAATGTTTGAGCAGCTTCACCCTCTGATGGCTGCTTGCTTACAATTAGAACTCTTAAAGCAATTACTGCATACTGAACCCAGGAGTGTTACACTAAATAGGGTAAACTAAGCCTGAGGGGAAGAGAATTTCCATTCAGAGTTCCTTCCCATAATGCATAATGTCTCAACACTTGTTTTAAGTTCTGAGTCTCAGGAAGGCTTGAAAGCAACCCACAGCTATGGGTTGTATTGAATCACGATGCAAAGCTAGTATAAATCGATAAGCTGAAGCCTTAAGGTTTGCTGTTAAACAATACACACCGGCCCACTTCAGCAGTTAAACCAGAGCATCGATAGCTTGGAAACACACACCTGACTTGATGGGTGTCCCTGCACCCCAGACAGCCAGGGAGAAGACAGAACATACAGAAGCCTCCTGTAGGTCTGCAGTACAGCGGGCCTCTTAAGGCGAAGGTCAGTCCTGAATCTCTGCATTTCAGCTCCACACTGCACATCAATAACAAGCCTCTTTTACACACTTTCAGCTGAATCTCCTGTCTGGGCCCAAGTCCCATGACAGGCACTGCGGAAACACACGCTCACGCTCACACATATGCTCACACAGTGTGATGAAGCTGCTAATCCACATGATTTTTAACCCTGATAAAATGAACAGATATAACAGATATATACATGGCGGATATATACTTTAAATGATGTATCACTATGTATGCTGACTTTAGGATTTACTGAAGAACAGAAAAAAGACTCTTGACAGTGTGTTTACCTCCAAAGAAACTATATACTGTGTAAACACAGGATGTGATCTGATCTGATCCTGCTTGACTCTGAGCTCCAAAACATCTTGCGTCTATTTTTTGTAGAGAGAATTCCTCGTTTTCTCTGCTGCAAAAACTGTTCAAAAATGTGCAAAAAGTGCAATTACAATTAGTGGATAGTGGATAGTGAAAAGGAGTGTGTGTGGGGGAAGAAGACAAAAGTGAGAACAGAGAGAGAAATGATTTGAAAGCATACAGTATGTTTAAGAGGTGAGTATGTCGAATGTGCAAGTAGTGTATTCTGACTCATACTTCTGTTAATTATAAGGCGGCAACCTCTAGTGGGCAATAAGTATGACAGGAGAAGTATAAAAAGCGAGAAAGTCCTATTATGGAGGAGGTTGGGCAGATGAATGGCAATCAAACACAGGACTTTCACCCAAAAGGGTGTTATTTAAAGTTTTGAGACTACTTAACTTTCATTATATGTGTGACTTCTGTTGCATCACCTATGTTGCATGAGTGACATCACTTCTGTCACATGACCTGCATAATGTAATTATTTTAACAATCTTTTATAAAACTAACCAAACTGCAACCCTTTTACAACATAAACCACAGTAACCTCCGGTAAGCCTGACGCTGCTATCTATCTATCTATCTATCTATCTATCTATCTATCTATCTATCTATCTATCTATCTATCTATCTATCTGTTTAAATTCCATCAGTGATGTGTTGTGTGGGTGAACTAAAAACACTCTCCTTCCTTCATATAATTACTTTCCATCTGAACAGTGACACTGCTCACTTTTGTGCACCAGATGACAAACATCGCCTGTGATTCTTCCACAATGGTCCTGTCATCTCTGAATAAAACCAGACCAAATAATAATAATGTCTGAGTGAAAATGATTGAAAAATGAAAATCCATCTCTGCAACAGATATTTGAAGCCAGCATATTCAAACACACGCATACATATTCATATGATCAGCTTGGGATGGAATGACAGGACAATAAACGTCTCACCTAAAATGTAAACTGACCCAAAAATAAATCGAGCGTCACTTGCTGAAATGTTATTACCAGTTTGGGTTTACTTTGACAAACTGTCATGTGATGTTGCCATGCTTTAAAAAAGCAATTAATCACTGCTATCATCACTTCAGATCTCTCTGGCACATCCCTTTAATTTGCTTGTTTTTTTTAATTTTGTGTTGGACATTCAGAAATTGGGAGCTGCAGCCAGTGACTTTATTTGTTGTAGGTGACAGTTATAATTATATGAGACATTTTGTTTAATAAATAAAACAGACTGGACCTCTGTGGCCTCTGATTAAAGGACCTGAGAGACATGAGGTGCGAGTGTTGTCTGATGTTGCCACTGGATGACTTTTGTTTTCAGACTTTGATCCTTGAAATTTGAATCCAACTTTCTGCAGGATCATGCAACAAAATCTGTTTTTTTCCCATCAACACAACTAACAAACAGCTGTGAGAAAGTGCAGTAATCTGATACTTTGTGCTCACAGACAAATAAAAGAGAGATGCTGTTAGATACTGTTAGATACTTTGAATCCAGACCTTTTCTACAAAATCCTTAAAACTGGTTTGGAATTAGAAATAAAGCCAGCTGTTTTGTCTGCTGTTTTTGATGAGAATGTAATTATCTCCAGTACTTTCCCTTTTAAAACTGATTTTTTTACATATATCATCTCATATAAGTCCTGAATAAGTAAAAGTAAGCATGTTATGTTGTACTGATCAACAAGCCAGACTTTGTCAGTGAAGCGAGCAAAATGAACGAGAAAACCCCACTGTCCATTAAGTCAACTAGTTTTTCAATACAAATAAGAAAAATATGGTTTAATTTCTAATTGGAAAAAATGCGCAAAGACTCCTATTGTTGATGGTCTGGACATGCATGGTCACAAAGAAACAGTGTATGGTATGCAGCAATGATTTGTCCTTCCTTGGAAGAGTTTGCGCTTGAAGGATTTATATATGTAGCATTGTTATAAGTAAATCCTGAGTGTGATGGAGTACTTTACGGGTCAGACAAAAAATAAGAATTTCATACATTCATTAACAACCATTCTTGGTAGTTTTGTGTTCACAGTCTAAGCAACATACTGTACACACACACACACACACACACACACACACACACACACACACACACACACAAAGTTCCCAGGAGTGTGACTACTGCAAAGCCACAACAGCGTCACATGACATACAGTATACTGCATTAAAGCTGAAAGTCTCTGCCTGCATAAAATACTCTAACAACAGCAGCTACGCTGAATAACATTGACTATATGCTCGTCTATAGATGGTGAAAATCTTCCAAACTGTTGGCTGATGGTAACACAAAAAATATAGAAAAATATAATTCAATAATAATTAAAAAATAAACATTTAGATACAGTGAGCAAAGATAAGTCCAAAAGACATCTTCTGAACATCTTGTCAAACAATGAAAAGACGTCCTCTGAGGACCCGGAATGAAAGTTTTTATGGTGTCTTTTTATGACGTCTTCTAAACATCCAATGTTGACGTCCACATGAGGATTAAGCCCTGGTTTAGCACATACAACACACTCATGCTTGCTCTATCCAATTACAACAATAAATTAAAAATATGTTTTGTTTTATCACAAATAAAAAATATTTCATTAATCACATGTTGATTTTCTGCATCTGTCTTGCACATCCATAGATATCCAAAAAACTCAGAGCCGGACTTTCAAATATTGAATTGCGAGACAACATCCAAGAGGGGTTGTAGTCAGACGTCCAGACACTGAGCCTGGTTTACATGTCGTACAGACATACAATAATGATCCTGGACTGACCGACACAATATAGACATGACGTGCATGTTAGAAGGTTCCCTCCTGCAGGACCACATCCCTGTGTTTAAGTGCATTTCACAATTCCAAACATACCACTTTTACACATGATCTCTGTTACAGAAGATAAATGCAGTTTCTGCTGTATCACCTCCAGTAAAACCTCTAAGGTCAATCACGTAAAACAAGACATCAAGCTCATGCTTACTATAGCAGAGAGGACAAGTATCACAGTAACAGGAGCTGCATGTACTCTGGATCTTTAGTAAAGGGCCACATGAGTGAGACATGATAGAAACTTTTCTGCCTTGTCACTTCACTCGCTCTGTCACGCACACAGCAGCTCAAAGATCATGTGCAGTACACTTTCTGGTACAAGATGATAAAACATACAGGATCAATAATCACACATATTTTGATCAGCTGGAAATAAAGAACTGATATCAGACAACAAGCAGAGAAAGTCACTGTCACAGTGGTGGAGTATAGTGTGTGTCCCTGGTCCCTCAGTAGTATTTAGGAGCCCCCAAAGGGCCTCAAGTACTCACCCAGAAATACATCATCATCTCGGCTGAGAGGGGACAAGTGACCAGGGGGTGGAAGACAGGGGTATGCAAGGACACCACAGAGGCCAGCGCTCTTCCTCTATTTCTCTTTGTGTGTCCTGTTCTGCAAGGATCTTCTTCTTCACTCACTTGACTTTTTTTTTGTCTCTAAAGGAAGTTTTTTTTTGTTGCCAGTGCTGTCTGCTCAGAGTTATCTGATGGCCAGCTAATTGCCCCTGTGTTTGTGGTTTTGAAGCTGGAGCTAGAGTTATAAAGTCCCTTTTATGTGTCCCTTTGCCCCTGAAGACAGTCGGTCTTCGCCTCCCGCTGACTCCTCTGAAGCGTGACTTCGTCTCTCAGTGTCGATGCTCCCTCTCCCCCTGAACCTTTCCAAAAACTCTTCCTCTGCTTCTTCGCCGAAGGGGGAAAGAAAAGAGAGAAAGAGTAAAGAGAGAGGCAACAAGGAGGCGTTGTACCTCCCCTCGCTTTTTCTTCTTTACTTCACTTCTCCTTCTTCTCCTGCTTCTTCTTCCTCCTCTTCTCCAACGTGCCACCCTTTCCTGCCTGCTCAGCTCTTCCTGCCTCCTCTTTTTTCTCTTTCTTTGCTGGCTGTAAACTCCTGCTCAGTGTTTCACTGGCACACTGAAGCCTGCCTCCTCTCACTCTGAGCGCACTCTCTCCCTATGCTTTTCTTTTCTTCGGCTCTTGTTCCGGATAGCTCCAGTTCAGCAGCTCTCTTCTCTCAGACGGACTCTCTTCCACAGTGTTCCTGGGTGAAAGACGCTGGAGAGGCTGGGGGGTGGGAAAAGCTGGAGATCACCACAAGGTACAGTAGTACAGCAGCTTTCTACCGAGGAGAGACAAGTGCAGAGGGGAAAGAGTGTGGGGGGGAGAGGGAGGGAGGGAGGGAGGAAGGGAGGAGGTAGGAAGAGAGGAGTTGGTGGAGGGATGCCGGCGTTGCAGATACACGCTGGGAAGTGGAGGAAGGCAGCAGGCTGCGTAGAAGTTGTGGGAAAGCCGACGGAGGAGCCAGAAGAGAGGAGAAGATGAGAGAGGGAGGAAAAGAGAAAAGACAGAAAGAGGGAGCAGCTTGGCTTATTGTTGCTTATGCTAAAGAGCCAATGATAACAGCCGCTTTCATTAAGTTGCACTGGGAGCATCGGGGAGGAGGAAGAGGTTTGGAGGTTCAGTGATGGTGCATGTGGGGGGTTCGAAATGTCAAAACAAAACACAATTTAGAGCGCTTGTGTAACCCAAGAAGAGAGGAGAAGGAGGAGAAGAGGAGAGGAGAGGAAGAGAAATGAAAGAGATGAAAACTAAACTGGAGCTGCTGCCTTTCTTCTTGTTGTTCTTTTGTTCCCTCCATTTTTTTCCTGCTCTGCAGAGGGTGTGTGTGCTGTGGTAATGTGGAAGTGTGTATGGATAGGTGTGTGTGTGTGTGTGTGTGTAGGTGTGTGTGTGTGTGTGTGGTGTCTGGTGTGCACTGGCTGAGTTGGCCAAGCTGGTCTGGCCCACAGTAGTGCAGAGGGAATATTGTGGACTGCCATGCTCAAGCTGTGCGCACATATGTGTGTGTGTGTGTGTGTGTGTGTGTGTGTGTGTGTGTGTGTGTGTGTTTTACATGCTTCACTCTGTAAAATTAGTTTGCAAATGTATATCACACACAAACACACTGACCACAAATGTTTTGTACAACTTTGCATCTGCAAACTTTGCATTATCATCATCCACAGATATATTTTTGTGTGTGTGTGTGTGTGTGTGCGCGCGCGTGCGCCTCCATCCATTTAATGGGTGTGTTTGCAATGTGGCGAGAGACAGGCAGAGGGAGGGAGGTGGGTGAGGGTTGTAGGTTGAGGGTTGATGTTGTAGCCTGCCTCAGCACATTTACCCCACCCCCCCAGTCAATACACCACTGAGGCAAGCTGCCATGTTAACCCATTCACTGCCTGAAATACTGCACTGCACACATTGGGAACACTGGAAGCACTGGGTCGCTGTGATGCTCTGTTTCTGTGTGTCAGTGTCACTGCAGTTGAAGTAAGACTCTTGTTTCAGAACACAAAGAAATATCCATCTTCTGAGGAAATCATAAATTAAATACAATTCATCAGGTGAATTAAACTCAGATCCTCTCTTGTGTCAAGTTAAAAAAAATGAATGGGTCCAGATGAAAACAGCTGGCTGTTGGCATAAAGACATATTTCTGTATTAATGTCATAAATGTGAAGAGGAAGCATGGTTCCCTCTTTGTTGGAATTTGCTGAAGTTCTGCTTTTTCAAACCAACATTGAATCCATCCATCTAATTGCTTCCTAACTAGAAGTGATACGAACAAGCGAGCCAACATTAGATTGTTTCAGTTTCGACTATGTGCTGCTTGAAAAAATGCTCACCATCATCTTGGATCAACACTGACATCCTTGTAATTTCAGTTTATTTTGTCCTCCTTTGCAGTTTTAACTTTAATATTATTTTATGGATTTTATCCTTGCTTTTATTGTTTTAAATGTTTTAATAAAGTTATTATTATTATAATGAAAGCAGTCATTAGTGAGGATGAGAGACAAATTAACAAGGCTGAGAAGCAGCATTTTTTATATGAACTTCAGCACACTTTGGTGGTAATATCCTCAAAAAGCACAAGGCTTAAGAGGAAAACAAGGAGCTGTAAGGAGTTACAAGTAGGTAAACTGTCCCCCAAATTTAAAGAAACAAAGTTGATGTAAGAAAATTCCATTAATTATGAATAAATAACTTAGACTCTTCACTTACTCATCTGCAGACGGAGGAATCACAAACTCCACTGCTTCACATTCACATTCACACTATATCTGGACAATTTTTCTCACTCTACCCGCTCGAGTTTGCTGGCTCACTGTGTATTAAAAAGGATAGTATCAAGTATTGTATGTTTATTCAGAAACAGCTCAATCTTATTCCTTCGTGACACAGAGCTCCTCATATTCCGAAGATGACTGAAAACATCAGTGAGCCACATTGTTGCACACGGGCGTAAATATAAACAGTGCAGGTAGTGCGGCTGCACTGAGGCCAATGGGGTGAGTGGAGGCTGGGGAATCAAGTGTTGACTTGCTGAGAATGAATAGTGTTAACGTAAGTTAACTGAGGAAATGATGGAAATTGAATGTATTTGTGACACTTTAAATAATAGACTTTTTGATCTTGGGGGACATGGGGGAAGATATCAATTATGTTAAACTCAAAAGTCTTAAGTCTCATTTGTGACGATATTTGATTTCATCAAGTCCTATTTGAGTCCTGTCTAAGTCAGGAAATTTGTGACTTGAGTACAAGTCCTGTGGCTTGAGTCCACACCTCTGCAATGAATACTGTGATTAGCAATCACAATCCTTGTCTCATCCCAGTAAATGAAAGACGGTGGCGAGGAGAGTGAGAATATGTATTCTATACATGTGCGAGGGTGGGTTCTGAAGTCTGCAGGCTGATTCAGAGAGATGATTTATGCACATTAGCTCTTTTTTAACTCTTCCACTTCAAATGTAGAAGAACTTATTTTAAGATCTGCAATGGGGGAATACATTCCATATTAAAGTTGCATCAAACACTTTCACTGTGGTGAGGTCTTTTTTTTTTAGTTCAATCCAGTTTTTGGAAGGTTATGTATATAATTTCATCATCAATAAAACATCAGCACATTAATTCTAAAATATTAGTATAATTATTCTAAACAAATAAGACCACCGCCTCGACACTGCGTATATTTTCCTATTCCATGCTAACTGAATTGGATTTAAAGGGGAATCTACTGAAAATCTGGTTGCATTACAACTCAAACCCTGTGGACAACATCGTCCACATTGACTTCATGATAGGAAGGAGTGTGGAGGAATGTATGGCAAATGTCTCAAATTTGACATATCGACATTTACCAGTGTAAAAAAATAATGAGCTAATTCATAGTTAAAATAGATTATGAATACCAATTCATCTGCACCCATTTGTGCTGAAATTGGTTTTTAAGACTCGCTTGAAATGAGGCCATTTACATACATGTATGCATGCCTGGTGTGCAGCCTCAGCTCTCACTTTCCTTCACTCCTCCCTCTGAGACGACCAAGAACTCACAGACGGCCTGCCTTCTCGTTTTTTTCCCCTAGCAACTACCATTCAAAAGAGAACATTTTCCTATCAAATCTGGGCGTCATGCTATTTCAGGTCTGGGTCATGAATAAGTTAGTCCAGACTCTGCATGTGAGTGAGCTAATGCAAAAAGACGACAGACTGGTGGTGGGTGGGTGTTGTCGGGGTCTACGAAGGAGGAAAGGAGCAACATCAGGTCAACAGAGATGAAGAGTATGAACACAGTGAATGTTGTCTTGATCTTTTACGTGTCTCCACAATGGGTTCAAACATTCATAAAGCCAAACCAATACTAAGTAATGGGTTATAACTCATCTATGAAGCATTAGTAAATGATTCATTAGTGATTAATAAAAGTGTCTTAAAAACATTTTATAAAAAGTGCCTTGTTAGAAAACTGCCTCCTGCTCAAAACCGGGATGATCTGTGCACTGAGAATGTCCTCTACATCTACACTTAACATGTTGGACGTTTCATGCTCAACATAACTCTCAGCTGTAACCTCTGTTGGAGAGTTCATGACAGTATTAGCTCCTGAACTGTATATGGGATGCCCTCTGCATGCATTCTGCCAGTGAAGGAGATCTCAGATCAGCAGTGTCAGATCACTGACATCAAAAAAGAAATGATAACAAAGTGATCTTGAGACCTGAGAGAAAACAACTTCCATTGTTTTAATTAGATATGTGTTAATTAATAAGAGCTCAACTGCTTCATTTTTGTTTCTAATAATAACTTATAGTCATATACGAGATATAACACTGACATCCTTGTAATTTCTGTTTATTATGTCCTCCTTTGCAGTTTTAACTTTAATATTATTTTATATATTATTTATATTTATATATATTTCATTCACATTTTTTCCCCCATGAATGCTCACTAGAGATGTGGTTCCCAAACCCTGGGAGGAGCAGGTACCAGGCCTCAGAAAATCTGCTACTTGGCCACAACAAGACAATATGATGCAGCAAAGAAAACGGAATAATATCCACATAACTTAAAAACTTTGACAAAAGGAAAATTAAATACAAGTCAGTGCATTAGAGGAGGGACCAAGTCATTGTTTCTAAGTTAAAAGTAAGTCTTGCTTTTTTTGCACTCAAGTCCTCAGTCAAGACTGAGAAGTGCCAAGTTCTTAACTTTGAGTTTCAAGTCCAAAGCTGGTCATAACGCACCCTTCATTAAACGTAATGCCATTTTAACAACATCATCACTGAGCATTTTTGTGCAACTAAAAATGTCAGAGTACCAGCACATTTTGCATTTTCACTTCAACATTATCTTTGGTATCGTTTTTCTCCAGCTGGAGCTCAGTCACGTTAGTTCTTCAAGGTTCTCTCCAGCAACTTGATTGGATGCTGCTCTAAGTGGATCTGAGTAATTGAGTGTCAACTTGCTGAGAATGAATAGCGTTAACATAAAGTGACTGAGGAAATGAAGGAAACTGAATTTATTTGTGACACACTTTAGACAACAGACCTTTTTCATCTTGGGGGAAGACATTAATTACATTCAACTCAAAAGGCTCAAGTCCAAGTAAAGTCATGAGTCATTTGTGTTAAAGTTATAATGATCTTGATTCCAAAATATTTTGATTTTATCGCCAATTGACGATGGATGGGTTGACGATGATCGTTTGGGAAATTTTAACATATTACCTAACTCCACTTTCAACATGTACAGCAGAATTTATATTCTGTTTAAAACTAATAATCAACATTGACTTTTTTTTGCAAGTAAGTCTCTCTTCAGACTCACACCAGCTACAGGACACGCCTACTACATGATACACCTTGAAAAAGAGTATGTCTAGGGACCAAAACCACATGGGTACAGTCAGGAAAAAATCTCAGGGATGTGTGTCATGTAGTAAAGTAGTAAAAAGACTAAAGCTGAACCCTTTTAACATGTTATGTATTTTCGTACAGTATGTAACTTACATGTTATGTTGCATGTGAGCAACTTATCTTAACCCAACACATTTTCTTAAACCTACCCAAGTTGTTTTTGTGCTGTTATCTTGAAAGTCTGCGGGAACATGATTTGTTTGTGAAAGGAAGCACAGATTTCAATAAACGCTGATGATTCAACAGTATCCATTTCAGTATATCAACAGTTCCTGAGTTAAACTGGTTTAAATGACTGGTTTAAATGTTTCACTGGTTGAATGGACAGGTTGCAGTGAAGTTGTTTGAATAATACTTAAACTATCAGCAAAATTATCAGCACTGGACTTGAAAGCAATACAGTCCTGAATCTCTCCATTAATGACATGTTCATCAATCATTTTAGTCTTTGTCATTAAGATCAGTTTAACTACTATAGAGACCTTTATTTTCTCAGCATGTGTCTGAGTGTCTTGTGTATAATTCTTTATGCAATGTTATACTTTGTGAATTATATAGATATCATGTTCTATTTGTAAAGTGAATGCTGATATGAGTGTAAGTGCTGTGTGCTGTGTGTATTGTCTTTGTTAGAACTTTTCATTTGTATTGTCATGTGTATATTCTTATGTAATTACTGCTGTGATACAGCTGCTAATGGGATCCAAACTAACTATACAAGCACACTAAAACTTAAAAAACAGCTATCAAAATAAAACAAAGTGTAAATCTGACAAAGAAAATCTCAAGTCTTTGATTTTTCCAATCTGAACAACAATGGCAAGCCAGTTAAATTGCAGAGGGGTTATGAGCTCTACAGGCCAGAAATTTCTCACTGCATTTTACGAATGCAGCAACATGCAAACATGCATGCACACAAACACCCCCCTCCCACACACACATTTAAACTGTCCTGGATGAGCCCCATCAACCTGGATGCTTCCAGTCTGGGTCTCGGTGCTGCCAGCAGTCCTCTATCACGCATTCAGAGAGCAGTGTTGCCAGCTCCACCTGATCTCAATCCTCCTGCCGGAGTTCCTCTCATTGACTCGCTGTCTGCTGCCAGGCACACTGAGCAATCTCTCACCTGGAAAAACTCAGCAGGCTGCTTTGGCTCCACCACTGTTTACTCTTCCCTCTCCAGGAGAAAAAAAGACAGGTTTATTGTGCATTTGTGCCGGAATGTGTTGCATCTTAATAACAAGTGTCCTTTTGGTGTGTTAGTGGGCACATATTGGCATTCCCATCGTCTCTCTTTTCCTCTTGCTGGGAATGTCCGGAGACAATACTGGCTGCTCTATGTCTACTGCTGGGATAGAAGAAAAGAACAAGGAAGTTCCAAAAAATAGTCCTAGATGTTACTGTGAGACATGTCTGCCTGTGTCAGAATTGCTGCTTCGACCCAACAATCAGATTAAGGAATGGTGTATACTGTATGTTTTAACCCTGAGTCCCATTTTAATGAAATAATAATAATAATAATAATAATAATAATAATAATAATAATAATAATAATAATAATAGTTAAAGCCGCAAACAGCATTAAACAGACCCTCACGCCCCAGTGCTAGTTGGGGCCTGCCGCAGCCCTGTTGCAGAATGCCGACCGGTCGATGGGGCTCCGAATTTTCACCCACCTTGGACACTGCAGAAAGGAGTTTGATGTCACTTCCTGTCTCCACTAGGTGGTGCTATGACTATGACTCCTGATAGGCATGTAGGTGTGTTCAGAACGTGACTCTGCTCAATGGTTCTGGTCAAAATACGTATGTACTTAACATTTTCTTGGGGAACCAATCAGAATACTGCTATAATGGCTTGAACTAAAGAAGAACATTTTTTTCTTCAACCAACATAATCAAAAAGGTTTCTCCATCAACGTCCTCAGACTCATCAATGCTAAACTGTGATATGTCTATCTAGAAGTCTATGAAAGGTTGGAAATTCAGCTTGTGCTATTCTGCTCATACTGACTTTAAAAAGGAAAACTGTTATCACAAAGTTGTCCATGCACAGTGAGATGAGGAGCTGGAGGAGAGGGGATTCCTTTAAGCAAAGGGATCTGAGCAGGGCTGCTCGAGGCTTTGCTGCAGCCTTGTGTTGCCTCTGCATAGTTAAACTGGCAGGCAAGATGACCAGCATCTTCGGCAGCGGATCCAGAGAGGCCGCTGTAAGTCTTCTGTACAGCACTGAGCCACTCTGTAAACCCTCCACGTAGCTCCCTCCTACTAATAAAAGGGAGGAAAAGTGAAGAAATGTTGCCACGTTCCTTATGGAGAGATGAAGCTAATAGCCACAGAGAGGTAAGTGAGAGCATTACATGTATGTTTGATAGTTAAGCTGGCGGCGAGGAAATGAAAGTAAAAGCATGATGAGATTATGTATGCAACATGACTTTCAGGGGGAAACAATCTGTCCTTGGTAAATATTACCAGGTCCATACTGGGTTCTATCTAGTCATTCATTTAAACTAATCAACTTCATTCATCAGTTCCAAATCGTATTCTTATAATCTTCACTAATCACCATGACTTAAAGTATTTATGTCATCACACTGTGTTGAGCTGATTGTATCTGAAAAAAAGACATGCTGTGATCTCATGTCCACTACACTTCTCTTAATAAAAACACTTCATGCATAAATTCATATTATCTTTATATCTAATATGCTGAGTAATACCTGCTTTGGTCCAAAAATGTGTTCATTCACTCTTGATACTTTCTGACGGTCCTAACCTGTCTCAGCTCCAAAACCACTGGTTCCTACTTAAGACATAAAGCTCACAAAGATATTGTTTCATATTGAAAAACTATAAGTAGTTTCCTACAACAGTTGGACAAAGTCTTTATCAAGTGTTACTCAAACAGGACTATTTTCAGTCACAGCTTGCACTGGGCCTTTTGTGCAAGGCCCAGTGCAAGCTGTGGTTCCCAAACTTTTTTTTTGTCTTTTTGGTATGCCCCATTTTCAGAAGCTGACAAATGTTTGCGCCCGCTCAGGTTACAGTAAGCTGAAAAGTTATTGTAGATTTTTGCCCAATGCCACCAAAGATAAAAGGCCCACCCCAGATTTAACACATTACGTGTGTTTATGGTAATCATCGTTGGGCAGTAATGCATTGCTCATTAACTCTTTGCTGTAATATTATTATTATTTTCTCAACTTTAGAGACCTGCACCTACACCTCTACCTGTCCCTGTAGGCTATATTAAAAATATTCATAAAGCAAGGAATATTTCACTGTAAGGTTTATTCTCATTTTCTTTCTTTATTCCCCTTTTAACATTTACTATTTACTGTATATTATACTGTATGTATTGTGTATAATGTGACTTTTTGCTTTGGCAACATGTTTGATCTAAAACGTCGGAGAAAGAGAAAGAAGGTATAACAGATTTTGGATATGCACTCAAATACTTGTTGGTAAATTCATTGTTAGTTTGAGAATTAGTAATATACAGAATATAACTAGACTCATACTTGAGTTATCCATGTTTTCCAAGATTCTTCACAAACTACTTTACAGTGAAAACTCACAATAACACCTCTGTGGACAAACTGACAGAAACAAGAAAAAAAGACTTAACCCATAATGTATGTCAAAGAACCAATGTTTCTTTTCTCAGCACACTGGGAACTGCCAGACATGCATTACAGGTTGAGCTCAGATACACACACACAGTGTGTGTACTGTATACACACATATTCACACACCTCCTCATTAGCTTTTAGGGCAGTTGCCTTTGTCATCAGTTCTGGGTGCACAATAAACTCAGTGGAGCGAGTGCTGTGGAGCTGTAGTCTCTCTTTCTCAGTCTCCTAGTCTATCTCTATTCATTTTCAATTAGCTCAATTAACACATTAATTACATGTCCATTAGACAAAGGGACAAGTTAAAAAAGAAAGAAAAAGATCTTCTGACTCAGCCTGCTCTGCAACTGTTGAAGTGGGATGTGGATTTTATAATATTTAAAATATGTGGGGCTTTATCAAGGGGTTCCAGAGGTCTCAACAGACATAAAAAAAAAGATAAATCAATAAAATAAAAAATAAAGTCAAATTAGAAACAGGAGAGGCTGAGACACTGGATCCTACACTTCCCATGATGCAACTTAACATTAGACTGGACAGAGCTCCTCCAGAGACACAGATGACTTTATACAGCTGTTTTCCAGTGGTGGAAGAGGTACTCACTTCTTATAAAATTAGCAACACTACAGTGTAGAAATACTCTGTCACAAGTCAAAATCTAATTAAACTGACCAAATTAATTGGTGTGGAAGGTGGTCAGTTTAAGTCCAGTACAGACCACAGTGTGGACTGGTAACACAGGGAGATTCCAGTTCACCTTCTGGGCACTGCTGAGGTGCACCGAACTCCCAACTGCTCAGGGCGCCTGGCTCGATGCAGCCCCATCATTCTACCACCCCTCCTGTAATTGCATGTGCATGTGTGTCTCCGCATTTTAAAAATGAACAATGGAGTGAAAGAAGTGAATTTCCTGACATTTCTGTCAGTTTATTTAATGTTTATTCTCTTCGTGGATACTTGAGCATTGAAAATTGGTATTAATTTACAGTAAAAGCCTGATCCCTTAAAGAGTCTCATATGAATGAACAGATCAGGTGGTTAAAATGGTGAATATTGGCATAAGACGTTGGCTATTAATCATGAAGAATTTGTCATATAAATCAGTATTTCCCACACTTTTCTCATGGGGACCCACTTTTTAAAAATGACAAACCATTGCAACCCAAATCACAATAAACCTTACCAATAAATTTCAAAATTAATTTCATTTTTTCATCTTTTCAATTATATTATCTTGACACTTCTTGTTTTTTCCTCTCATTAGACATTTTAAATGCTGTATAAATGATGTACTGCAGGTATAAATCTTAAATTTCCAGAATACCTTTCACAGTCTTTTATTTATTTGGGGACCCAAATAAAATCTCCTGTGACCCACCTGTGGGCAGTGTTGTGCCTGAACGCGTTCACTGAACGATAGTTCATGAACTCGTTCATATTTTGGGCGAACGTGAACTGAACGTACAGTATTTCTGCTTGATGAACGTTACTGTGAACGCGTTCATTCTGGTGTCTGTGAACGGCACGCTCTTTCAATTTAACTTCGTTCAATAGGGTGCCAGATTTCCATAAAGCCTTCCAAGCGAAAACCCGGCTAAAACACACCGTAAACAGGCCTTAATATGTGACGGAAAGACACCCAATCTGGCAACACCAGCCACCGGGTGCCACGGGTCTCCTATTGGACACTGACACACCATGTGACGGCGCACGGT
Source organism: Lutjanus campechanus (assembly GCA_027495735.1). Classification (NCBI taxonomy): domain Eukaryota; kingdom Metazoa; phylum Chordata; class Actinopteri; order Lutjaniformes; family Lutjanidae; genus Lutjanus; species Lutjanus campechanus. Next base: position 32,376 of record JAJHUR010085413.1, read on the forward strand.
TTTCCT
>JAJHUR010085414.1:0-39121 GCA_027495735.1 Lutjanus campechanus
AACAACAACTCAAGCAAATTTTAAATTAGATCACAGAGGTTTGTTTTAAACCTTTAACTGCCAACTCAGGAATTTGTCAGCATGTCTGATCGTTTTTGTACTTTTAAAAAATATCTTTTCTATCACAACTTGACACCTAAGCTTACGCTGCATATGTTTCTTTGAATATTGTTTTGAATTACAGCTCCTGCAGACAAAAAAAAAAAAGCAGTGAGCACAGTTTGATGAACAGAAATATGAACAGATGCTTCAGGGTCCATTGTTGGAATCTGCTGTCATATTGTTTGGTCCTTCCATCTTATCTCAGCTGTGAAGCGAATCTGTATGATGGAAAATGAGCTGGTGCGTGAAATCAGGAGAAGTATAGTTGCCAAGTGAGTTCACCCAAGACAGACTGGTGGAAAAGGACCAATTATTAGGAACAAGAGAGGTGACTATATGCTGGCTGGTTCTTACTGTTGCTGAAAGTGCATCTGTTCTTTGTGATGTCAGTCATTGTATAAAATGATTAATTAGTTATTTATTCTTGATCAGTACCAGAAAGAGCTGTCACAGCTCAGGCTGTTACTCCAGTTTCTTTGTGTCATGCTGTGCTGTTTACTTTTTATAACTTGAGAGATTCTAGTGTTTTTCTTCATGCTGCCTTGCTCTAACATTTTTTGCCCCAGAGTTCCAGTGCCATCGACTCCAGATCCAGCCCTCTACAAACCCAGCTCCTGCTCATTCCTCCACCCGTTCACCCAGCTCATCTGCCTACCTGTCCCCTGCCTCCTCCAGTGCCCCTCACCTTTGGTTGTCCCAGTAAATTCCCTTTACCTTGTGCAACTACCTGCTGTGTCTCTGTCTGCTTCTAGGTCCTAAACCACCACCTTAACAAGAACACTGATAACACTGTAATATATTTTTATGTTTGAGTGTTAGGCCATGGGTGCAGAATCCAATTCTGGTGTTAGTAACTAACCTATTACATACCAAACTATTGAAATGGAATACTAAACCTTCCCTTTAATACAAGTGGAGCATGTGCATTTGATGAAGATGAGAAATTATGGAAATACATCAAATAAGGACATATAGGCTATACATGAACAAATATGACTTTTTCCCCAAAAAACATGGTAACTGGCAAAAGAAAATCTGCAGTTTGTTATCCTGTAGTGACAATACGAGGTCAGTTAGATCCCAGATCTTGCAGAAATCTAAACGCGTTTATTTGGAATTTGGGGGAGATAGTGCTGCAAACACGGACCACAGCCACCCTGATACAATTGCATTGCATATGCATATGCATATGTTTATGCTTTGTCAGTAGTTTTGTATACATACTTTATGTACTGTGAGGGCCACCCCTATAAAGGTGGTTTTTAACTGGTAATGAAACAGTCTCAATTCAATACTGATGCCTCTATATGACCTACATAAGCAAGTCAGAAGATTATCTGTGTCCATAGCTGTTCTTAATGCCTGCCTGGGGACGACATGCGGACTGGAAGAGTCTGTGTTTTAATTTTCATTTTGTGGTTATAGCAGGTGAAACACTACCTCTTTTGTCCACAGGGACCTCCAAAATCAACACTATATGAAAGTAGTAGCAGAATTAAGTATGTTAATACTGGAAATAAATAATAATTTAATATATAATTATAATAATAATAAATAATACATTTTACACCATAGTTGTGAGGAGAATCTCACTACGATGAGCTGAAGGTGATGCACATGTTTATTTGCCATGCTTCCATACACATCTTATGCTCCTCTGTGGCATTAAATTAGCATCTTTTTCCCATAATTTCTCTGGCACGTATTCATTAGTTCATGGTGAAGAAATACATGCTATCTAGTTTCAGGCGCTGAGCACATATGTGGGTATAATCAAGTGATTACAGTGATTATTGGAATTTGTGAAATCGAGCTGTCAGCCCGCTAACAGCTAACGTGATTCATCATGGTGTGATGTCACTCTCTGTATTCACCGTCCCACATACATTTCAAGTTATTGGCATTTTTGTTGTAGCGATTTATTTATTTGCTATTCGTATCAATCTTACTGAGCTCACAGGTGCTGACAGCTCCTGTGAAGCTTTAATAAAGACAATACTCCAGGACATACTGTGATGGTAGGTATCAGGGTGACAACAGCACTGATGAAAGTCTGGCTCTCAGCGCAGTGGATGAAAACAGTTGTATTGATGTCTTTCTGAGTGATGTTTTGATCCTCAGAGCCCGGCCAGGTTCGCTCCCTTCCCTCCAGTCAACAACAATACTATCACTGAGACTGTGATGGATGAATAACATGCTCACTTGAAGGTATACTGTGCAGGGAAAAAAATGAAAAAAAATATGTAGACTCAGAGGTCGGAAAAGAACACATTCTTTACTAAAGTAAAAGTACAAATACATCTGTAAAAAAAAAGACACACATAGAAGTAGAATCACTGATTCAACTTCTGGACTCAAGTAGGAATGAAAAAGTACAGCCTTTGAAATGTACTCAAAAGCGAAAAGTTGCCCTCTGAAGTACATTTCTACTGGCTGTCTGTGTGCAAAGCTAACTGAACCTGAGTCTCTTCACATGTCTGTTTCATCTTGTTATATCTCTTGCATCTTTTATGTCTTGTTGTGTCTCTAATTAAGTACAGTAACTAAGTATTTGTACTTACTTACTCCCCACGCCTGGGCTCATCAAAATATTCCCTGTAAATCATCCCTTCTGACCCACTAGAAGTGTGTGCTGGTGTCTGTATCTGCAGAGAGCCTGCCCCTCTACCTGAATTTACTTATTTTCTCACATTTTGCTGTGCTTGGGATGTTTCTGGGCTTCAGCCTGGTTAGTTTTGCAGCGGTGTGTAGCCTCCAGCCAATACAGCATACAGGATGTGAGGTCAGGACTCCATATAGATGTAGTGACCAACACTTACATCGCATTCTCCATCTCTTTCCTCTGCTCTCTGTCTGTGAGAGCTGCAGAAAGAGATACACACACACATAGGCCAGAACACTTGGGTTTTATTCACACAAAATCTGGCCTTGTCGTGACAAGTTAAAAAACAAGAAATTCATCAATAGTCTGTTAGAATTTAAAAATATAGTAAATTCTTTGTGATGAGTTTGCACAGAAAAATGCATTCATAACCAATATCCATGAGGACTAATTCAAAACATAAAATGTATGTATGTACGTGTGTACGTCTCAATGAACCAACTCAATGTTTTTTTTGTTTTGTTAAATTATTATTATTATATGTTATTATTATACACAAGATTTGCCATTGTTATGGACCTTTATCACTACTTTTATATTTTATAATTTTTGACAGCGAGTTCCAAAAGGATTTTGCTTCTTTGTGGAATTCCCCCCAAGTGCACTTCTTCAAGTTTCTTCAACAACTATTTTTCTGCAATTTTTTTTCTTTTTTTTTCCACTGCCATGAAATCATTTTAGGTTTTTTAGTGCCCAGAAAATCCTGGAGGGACTTAACAATCAACCTGATGTTGGCTATCACTTGAATTTGAACGTTAGATCAAAGCTTTTGCTTGTGCACTTTTTTAACACACAGAATCAACATAAGTGGAAAGCTGTCAGCTTATTTTGAAGTAATCCTGTGCTTTACTTATTTACTGTTTTTCTTCTATACATTCGTTTGCATGTGTGTGTTGGTGTCACTTTCTGTGATGTTTCTGAATCTGTCAAACTGTGGATGTTTGACAGCATGTGGATGTGTCCTGTGGTCCTGCAACAGCACATCACAGTTTCTTTCTAAAGCTGATTTGCTCATCCAGCTACCAGCCCGAACTCTCAAATGGAGCAATTATTCTCTCTCCAACTCCGATACACTTCCAGCTCCCAACAGCACAAGTCACTTACATTTTCTTACTGCAATAAACTATAATCTGGAATAATCGTCTCTGGAAAAGTCATTCTCACTCTATCATTTCCAATTCAGTCTTTTTCCATGAAATGACAGCCCTAATACCGTCTTTTCTCCTTTCATTGCTCATTGCTGATTATACCTCGTGACTGCTTCTCCCCAGCCTCCTGGTTGAGAGGCACAGACTTCGTCCATTATAGTTTGTACAGCCAGAGGCCACACTGCAAGATCCTTATTAGAAGGAAACATATTAAGCTTGTCATGAAGGTTTCAACAGAATTGGGTGTTAATGTGGTTCATTCGTCATCCTTTTCTGTGTAATGCCTTGTTTCACTCCGTTGCACGCTTGTCTCCGTGACTGCTGCTATAACAAATAACACACACACACGCCACCTAAAGCAGAACAACCCTGGCTCGGAGTTAAGTGAGGTTAAACTTTTGGTGTTAATTCTACAGCAGGATGTAAGCTGCACTAGCTTGGATTTAAAGCTGTGCGCACTTAAGCTGAGCTACAAAGCCCTCATGATAAAAAAGGACACAATACTTTGTGAGATGTCTGTGGGGGAGCAATCCTACTGTGTGTTGGCATTATATTTGGATGTGAGAGAAAGAGCAAGAGAAACAGTGATGAACTGATAAAATGTGGCAACCTGAAATTAATTAGTTCACTTTAGCAATCAAAAGTCATGAAGAAGTCCATGAAATTTTCATACAATCTCCAAACAGGCCACAGCAACATTAATACAAGAAAGCTTTCCCTTAGTTGTTTGATCCTTTGATGAAATCTACCAACATATGGTGTGCTTGACTGTGGGATATCTCTGAGACAAACTGACTGAGGAGTGTTATTGAAGACACAAAAAATGTCAAGTAAAACTCACACACTGTCGCATTTTAGTGTCAAACTATGTTTTAAACAAATCACTTCAAAATTCAGTCAAAAGGACACAAAGGAATCCGTCTACACTGATGGATTCAAGAGGTTCGCAAAGGGGGTGATTGTCGCCCTGGTGCCCCCTTGTTCCAAAATCATACAAAACTACCCTCTTGGATGTCTCTACGGGAGATAAAACGTGATAAAGTGCCCTCTTAGGTGCTCTTCAAGAAAATGTGATGAAGTGCCATATAGGCTGCCCTACATACTAAAAGATTATTTAGTTCCCACATGTCTTTAAATAGTTGAATAGTTTCATGTGTTTTTATTACAGAGTTGTAGAAGTTGTTGTACAACTTAAAAAAAAATCTAAACCAGGAACTGGAACTTCTTCGCCTTAACAATATTCATTGCAGTGGCCCCACCACGTACAGCTGGTGCACTTTTCATTTTTTCACACCTGCCCCTCGGAAAGCCTCCAGTCCACCACAGACCTAGAGATCTAATATCTGAACAAAGTATTGCCATCAAGGGGAGGTTCATTTTTCTTAGATTTGCTGGCAGAAAAGACAATTACTGAAAAGGGATTTGGAAAATAAAAGAACCTAACAGATATATTGGCCTATATCACAGCCATATTGGTCTAAATTATATTGGTATGGGCATATGATATTCAATATGCACAGATATGAAAACCTTTTTTTTGACAGAACCTAAGACAGATTGTTTTTATTTGATCTTTTAGTTTTATATGCAATGTTTTATGTCTATTTGATCATTTTAATTAATTCAAATTTAATATTGACTATTCTGTTTTATATGACCATTGACTGGCTTCTCACTCTTCTTAACTGGCCAATAAGGGCCGCTGGTGATCAACAACTGCTTCAGTTTGAAATCTTCAGCTCGGGATAGCCTATGTGGGGGTCATGTTAATGTAAGTGGGACATTGCAGATGTCTGCTGGTTGCATCTGGCAGTTGTGGTGGCATTGCAGTAGGTGCTTCACCATGTGTTGCCTTGCAGGGGTCTACACTCTACTGAGTGCACTCTTCTGTTGTTAAACTGTAAAATATCCTCCCTCCATTGCAAATCTTGTGTTTGATATGCACATTTGAGCCATCATTGCAATATCGGCCAATACATCAATAATGGAGTGTCATTATCTGTATCAGCCCCAAAAACACAGCTTTAGTCAGGTCCTTAAATGCAGCATTCTTTAGAACTATTAAACACAATCAAATCAAACTATTACTGTTAAAAAAAGAATTAGAAACAGTATAATAGACAGTATAATTTTATTTTGCACTGTTGCTTTTATGCTTGTTGTCTTTTGAATACTTTGCACAGGCTCAAAATAAAACTTGTTTTGAATTGTGTAAATAGTGAAGCAGAAAATACTCTTGCAAGGCACCATTTATACTGACAAAGATCTGTGTCATTTCTTTTAAAACATTACTAAATCTCACTGGAGCGAATGATCTCACTGCAACACTGAAAATATATGTCTGAAACCTGCTACTGCATGACAAGAGGTGAAAACAGTAAACTCCAGCACACCTTTTAATTTGTGTGTATGACAAGATGAACTCCATAGGTAATTGGTTTTGACGGTTACTGTTGAAATTAAAACAAATGAAAAATATAATACATGGATAGCTGGATTAGATTGTGTGTGTGTTTGTGCGTGTTTGTTTGTGTGTGTGCACGTGCAATATATTTAGAGATTAACCTTTTGCATGACTGATGCTTTCACTTCTTTATAAACCTACTTTATCAAATGAAACTGCTGACAGATGGTCCAAATATCATCAACTCTACTGAATCTTTTATCCTCTGATACAAAGGAAGAGATGAGGGGGGATGAGAAGAAGAAAGGGAGATGAAACCATAAGCGCTTGCCAGCCTATGTGTGTACGTGCATGACAGCAATATGTGCGCTGCCGAGATTAAAGACATATTTCAAAGGTATACCACATTATGGATCCTTCCAACAAAGTAAAGTAAAAGTAACTTATGAGAACACATGAAAACAGACAAAGCACAAACAAATTAAAGGTGGATCCTTCTTAGTTTTTCATTTACAAACCCCAACTCCAAAAAAGTTAGGATGCTATTTTTCTCAGAATTCTGACTTTATTCTAAGAATTCTGACTTTAAACTCAGAATTCAAATAATTTGGTTATCAAATTAATGAGGATGTTTATTGAATTTGCTTGTGTTTTGTCAATTTGTACGTGTTCTTTAGCTCTCTGGACCACTGTAGAATCTTTTAAATGTAATGTAAGCATCTCGATTTGTTTCATGAAGTAGACTTCTGAATTCTCTCGGGTCTGACTTGACTATTGCCACAAGTAATGACAAAAAGACCCTTTTATCCTGGTTATTGCCTGTCATCTCTTTACTTTTACACACTTTCACATCTGTTCCCATTATTTTACGCAGTGTAAATAAATATGCTTTTAGCTCTGAGGGAATTCAAGCATAGCACTAATTAAGGGCCTCAATGAGATCAAGTTTGAGGTCCTTTAGGAGGCAGCAATAAGCTTCACTCACTGCGCAGAGCAGCAAATACATGTGATGACGCACACACATGCACACAGCTCATAGATTTTGATTACATTGCCTCAGATTACCACAGTGAGGGTAATTATGTTGTTATTGTTGACTGTCATGAAAGCTGTGTGTGTGTATGCGTGTGTATCAGCGGGTGAATCTCAGTGGTGGGATTATTAAGCACTCAACCTTTCCTTCATGCTGGGCGTCTGGTGGCGAGAGGCGTCACAACAACAACCTGGGACCTGATGGATGTCACACTGACAAAGAGGATTTGGTAAAGGAAAGAGAAGAGTGTGTGTGTGTGTGTGTGTGAGGGACATCTCTGTTGTGGATTAGTCTCCTCTTCATCCCTGGCCCTTTCTCCCTCTCTCTCTCCCCCCTCACACATAAACACACGCACACACAGAAGCTGCTCTATGGCCTGAAACATGTCAGTCAAATATTTGAAGAGCATGACTCAGGGATGTCTGACAGTTCTTGTTCTTAAACGTTATTTTCATGTGGTCATTTCACAGACAATAATCTAATGCTGTTGACAGGCTTGAAAAATAGTGTCATCTAGCAGCAATCATCTGGATAGAAGTCCTATCAGTTTCTCTATTCGATTCCATTGTTGCCGTGTACTGTAAATGAGATTTCTTGTTCTACACAGAAAAAACAATATACCTTTATGAAGCAATTTCTCCTGTCGGTCTGCCATGAAGCTTCTGTCTGTAGTTAAGGTTGCTTTGCTCTCTTGACTTTGGTTATAGATGCCAGACATCCTGATGATGCAATTTTACCCTAAAAATGAAGTTATGGCAACAACCACATCATCGAAATGATTCGACTCGACCTCACTGTGCCATTTCTGAGAGCTCTTAAGATTATTAACTCATAATATTAATGCAGCACTTTTGTTTTTGCTCACATTTCATAAGTTGACGTAAAACATCTGAGAGTTCTTCTATGGACAAACAAATGCTCATTTCTCTCAAATCTGTTCACAAATTTGTTAAAATCCTGTCACAGTTTGTGAAATTAAGGTTTGTATTGACAAGCAGAAAATGGTGGCAGACTGGTGCAGTCCGGAAAAACTAGCAATGACCCAAAAAAACAAAAAGAGGGGGGAAAAAACACTAAAGAAAGAGCCACAAGGAAACACGAGGAGACTAGACTAACTAAAGAGGCAGCAGACACATGACTAAATCCACTGGGAGGTTGATGAGGGCCAGGTGGAAACAATCAAGGACAGGTGAAAACAGTCGGAACTCAAAAGAGCAGGAAGACAGAAAAGGACAGGAACAACAACTATATAAATATCAGGAAAAAGTCATGATTCACTCTACTCTGCCTCTGATTGGCTTACCTTTATATTCTTACCCAAACTCTCATTAATCATCCCTGATGTCTAAACCTTGCCAATTCAACCAATAAAGGCAACAAGTACTAGCCAAGAGGCAGAGCAGGGTGGGTTATGACTTTGCCCTTGTGGGGGAAAAACTGGCATCTGTAGCCCTTTGGAATAGCCACAGTTGAACGCCAGATGCATTATGCGTCGGTCAGTCAGTCTGTTTGTTGGTCGGCTGGCCACAGTTTTTGCTCTAGGAGGCTGGAAAAATTGGCGTCAAGGTCAGCTGTATGTGTGTGGGGGTGTGCGTTAGCTCAAAGGGGGGTGTGGCAACAGGAGTGGCCTATTGTAATATGGCCCAAAACTTGCAAATAGATTCACAGACTGGCACAAGATTTTGTGGAAAGGTTGGTCACAAGCCAAAGAGCAGCTGATTATCTGTTCATAGCAACTGGTGAAAAAGGGGGTGTGGCAGTGGGCAGCTAGTTGCAGCTATTGCAGATTTGCGTCTGTTTCAAAATAAAACTGCACCTTTTAGAGTGACTTTTCAATGTGACCAGTTTAAGATGCACCTGTGCAATAAACATGCTGTTTAATCAGCACTTCTATACATCACACCTGTCAGGTGGATCGATTATTATGGAAAAGGAGAAGTGCTCGCTAACACAAAATTTAAGAGAAATACAGCTTTTTTGTGCATAGAAGAAGTCTTAGATATTTTATTTCATCTCCCAAAAATGGGGGCAGGAACAAAACTGTTTAATTTGCATTTTTTGTTGAGTGTACTTTGCATAAAAGGATTTAAAGGAGAGCCACGGCATTTTCACGCATTCAGGCTGATTCTAAAGAGAGTTTCTTTGCAGAATTGGTAAGCAAAGTATTCGCTGCTGTGTTGAGGTAATTGCCCCTCTTATTGTAGAGGAAAATAACGAGGCTTCGGCTAATAAGAAATGAATGCTGCCTCTGGTAAATATCATTAAAAAGCTATCATTTTAATTGGTTTCTACATAAACTGCTGTACATTTACCACACCAGATTTGAATTTCAAATGAAGACAACATCTAACATTTGGTAGATACGCTCAGGGTTCCTTTAAATATGTTCTTACCCAGAACCAGCTTTGTTTTCATTTAGGGCCTCGCTTTAAAGCATAAATACCTATTTTGAAATACATTCGTCTGTGCCGCTGACTGATGCAGCTTGGCTTCTACATCCATTCTGGCAGCACTCATCCTTTATGATGGCACTAATGAAAATATATGTGCATGTAGATCATTGCTGTCTGAGCCTTATTCAGTATTCAAGTATATTATGAAACTTGTGGCGAGTGCCAAAAATTAATCTTTGAGCTGTCCCCTGTAGATTTTGGCCCCATGACAGCCTTAAATCTTTGGAATTTCCATATCGACTTGAATGGCTTAATCTCCGCTTGTGGTAATATTTTAAAATTGGATTGGGTTTAGGCTGAATCCCTTAGAAATTAAAAGGATGTTCCCCCCTCAAAGAGATTGGCATGTACCATACAGGCGCGGGGAGAAACGTTTCCTGAGCATTTACTGGTGAGCTCCTTCATTTCGTTGCCTGTCGGAATAACTGAGGGTTAGCAGAATGGCAAATAGAGTCACTTGATTAACTTTATGTCAAAAGCTGAGCTGCCACACGCTCTCTGGGCACCATGAAAAGTTACACAAAGTTTTGTGACTTTGGTTCATTATCAAACTTGCTGCATTAATTTCAATAAAACTAGCAGATATGTATCAGAAGACTCTGACCATTCACAATGCATCGTAATATAAAGGGCACTCAATTCATCACAGAGACTTAAACTGAATTTAATCTTGATTTTAAAACACCTAACATTTAAAGCAGGGGAGTAAAAGTCATTTCAGACCAGCAAAACCACTGCATATTAACCTATAAGTAACAACACCTCCATATTTTTCCCTTTTTTAATGTAAAGAAGTAGTCAGACAGTCTATCGTCATTACACCTGCATTATAATTTACAAATCATAGATTATGTAGCAATTATGCATCCAAAAATGAGTACAGCAGTCCAAATTGTGAGTGGGAGCCATGAATAGACGGTATATTAAATAGGTTGAAATCCCATTTAATAGTAGTAGTAAGTTCCAGCACAGAATATAATTTTCAAAGGCTGTGGTTGCAGCACTGTTGTCCGAGAAGTGAGTATTTCAACATGATTCATTAGTCTCTGATGACTTATCATGCTCATTTTATGATTTAGTGCAGAAAAATAAATTACAGATTTCTCCTTTAAGATAGAAGGCTGATACAGATTTTTTGTGCTGAAGCTGCTGAGTAGCAATAATTTAACAATCTTCAATATCTTCAAATATCACTATACTGTAAGTAATCATTGTTTTTTCAGGGAACTTTTATCCTGGTCTGGCATAAATGACTGCTCTGCAAAATTTTACACTATGTAAAGTCATCCAGTGGGCCGGATTGAAACTTTTTGCAGGCCAGTCCTGGCACGTTTGCCACCCATGGGTTATGATATGATAGACTTTATTGTCTCCAAGGAAATAAAAGAAAAACAAAACAAAACAAAGCAAAAGCATTACATTGCACGGTTAGGCTACAGTTTGCTTTCCGTTTAAGGCTTTAATGGACAAGGGGACAAAAGAGATCTTAAACCGATTAAGTCTGCACTGGGGGACTCTAAAGCATCTGCCTGAGGGGAGAAGTTGCACTCATGTTGGAGGACATGGATAAGGTTTGAAATGATCTTCTGGGCCTGTCTGATGATGGTTTGTTCAAGAATAAGCTTATGAATTATGCTTTTGGTTTTGTTTTTGCTTTTTTTTAACTGTAGGCTAGCATATAGTAAAACCCAGAGAAAACAAATGGAATAGTGACACAACTAATACGCCACGTTCAGAGACACTGGAGGACAAATTAAACACCTGACCCGTATACGCATGTGGCAAAAAGTCATCCCAAAAAAAATACTTAGCTATTTTGTTGCATTCTATTCTGTTCTATTCTGTTCTATTCTATTTTGTTTGCTTTTTGGAGCAGACATAAATTACCCTGCATGGCTGGTTGTGCGTGCGTGTGTGAGTGAGTGAGCGAGTCTGTGTGTGTGTATGTTTGTGTGTGTGTGTGACGTGGTCTTGGTTTGAACTTTGTCGGCTGCACGCACACCCTGGCTCTGTGCTACAGGGAAATGTGGGCGTTGTGTCTGCCAGGCCTCTTACACTTGGCTTGTCTACATGCATTACTCACACACACACACTCACTCAACACACACACACACACACACACACACACACACACACACGAATACATGTGTACATATCCACAAACACATAACACAAATATACACATACACAGACATGCACAGTCATAGATGCACACATACAAAGTCAGACACACAAATATAACAAAAGTCACACACACACACACACACACACACACACACACACACACAAGGGGACAGAGTCCATTGAGGATTTCATCTCGCTAAATAGTTAATATGCAAACTGGCCAGGCCTGCCAGGCAGCTAGCGGCATGATAACATTAGCTTCACACACACATACACACACACACACAACAGTCTCTCTTACTTCATGGGTCTCCTCCTGCTGCAGCGTGCAGGCTCATGGGACTCTAATCTAATTCAGAGTTGTTCAGTCATGTTTATTGAGGTGACGTTAATGCAACACTGTGCGCTGCAGCTCACTCTCCCTCAACTCAGCTCTCTGCTCCCATACACTCTACTCTCACATACAGTCTCTCACAATCTTGCATCCAGTAGATGGCCTCATTGTGCCTCTGCGTGCATGCCTGCTGGCTACAAGTTCATCCCAGGACATGGAGGCACCTTCATTTTTTAGCTCCTCTTTTTCTGTTTGTGACTTTAGAACAGGGATATTATTGGAGTTTATGTCAGTGTAGGTCAAGTCTAAAATAAAGTGCAGGAAGATAAAGGGAATGCCATCACTGGGCTACTGCCACTGTAAAAAAGAATAAGTTAGGTCTATTTTATGATTTAGCCTACAAAATTTTAGAAAATATGTGACAGCAATTTGGTGTTAGATTACAAAATCTGAGAACTAACACTTTTCTTATGTTTCTCATCATAAACCATGCGGTTAAACTCTTTATAGTGCTGTATGCTGTGTGAATTTGGGTGGCTTTTAGCCTCCACAGCCTCCCTGGACAGAGGGATGGAGCAGTTGTGGCACAGACCGTGGCGCACAGCGGCAGGCAGCAGCTGAGCGGAGAGAGAGCAGAGCAGCGCGCACAGAGACCAGAGTCATTCCCATCACTCTCCGCCGGCCAGTCACACCGCAGACGCATCACAGGGTATCTGAATGTTGCACGACAGAGGATGACCCTAAAAAGGAAAAGCATAAGGAGCGGATAAAACACCTTAGGACCGCCTTAGAAAAGGGGGGAGCGCGGCAGACTTTTTCCATGGAGGAGAGCGCAGAGAGGTTGAGCTCCTTCTCAGTCACTTGGTACCAAGATACAAGTTGGATGTACGCCGCGGAGATGTGGATTTTGAGGGACTGAATAATTTTATTAGTCCGGAGAAAATTTTGGATCATTTCAACCCAAGACGCTGCTGCGCGTCCCGAGCTGTCCACATCCACGGACCGGAGCGCGCGCTGTCTAAAAATTTAAGGAAATGAGAAAATAAAACTGCGCCTGTGTCTCAAACTGCCAGAGATAATTTAGGTGGGTGGCCAAAATAACTCTTGAATATTTTTTGAAAGCTGCGTTTTGCTGCGTCCACACAACTGGACACGCAAACTAGACCAAAAGAAAAAAAAAGAAGAGCTCGCATCTGGATTATAGCGACACGTCAGCATAAAAAGAGCTGTGATCTCGATGTGATAAATTAAGACATTTAAAATGCATTTTTTTTCTGATATCAAATTAGACTGTTGAGACTTTTAAATGTTGTTTTCATTTAACCGAATTTTTTGGCTCATCACTCAGGTGGAAACGCTGACAGGAGGAGGCTGTGCCATGTACTGACAGAGAGCTGCATTCACAGAAATTTAAAAAATAGAATAAATGAAACTCAACACCTAGCAGTCAGGGTGCATCAGCGTCGATACAGGCTCCAATATAATCACACGGACACGCCTCGAGGATCATTACACAAATCAGATAAACGCAGCGCGAAAACCATCAATACAAGTTATTGATGAGGAGGTATATAAGGCTAATGATTGGCCGAGCCTCTGTTTACTCAACAGCTCGGCAACAATATGGTGTGAAACTTTGGCTGAGGGCTTGATAGCTGCAGAAGCACACAGTGAGAGGGGAAAAAGGAACAAGGACTTCACTTTTTTTTAAAAATATATTTTTACTGCTGTTTTTCATGACTACAGTGCAAACAACAGCTGGAATATTCCTCCTCTTCAAACTAGAATGTCTGCTGCCTGTTCTGGAATTTACGAAGCAGGCATTTTTGGGGGACAAATTTCCAAAGAGGTCTTTTTGAAATATTTATAGCAGGATGGCGGTCGTGACAAGGAGCCTATGGATGACCCAGTCTGTGGGAGAGCTGGTGCCGAGACAGATGACCTCTCCACCAGCCACGCCGTCCGTCTAAAACTCCTCCCCGGAGAGGCGCAGCTACTGCAGGCTGGGGATGTGATGGGGTGACTGCTAACACCCCCCTCACCCACCCCCTCTGTCACTCTATTAGCCGTGCAACGTAAACAATGGATCAGAATTTCTCAACAGTTCGAGATGGCAAGCAGCTGCTGTCGGAGAAAGACTCGTCCAAGCGCGTGCTGACGGGATGCTTCCTCTCCCTCCTCATCTTCACCACGCTGCTAGGCAACACGCTCGTGTGCGCCGCTGTCACCAAGTTCCGACACCTGAGGTCAAAGGTCACCAACTTCTTTGTCATCTCACTGGCCATCTCCGACCTGCTCGTGGCTATCTTGGTCATGCCGTGGAAGGCGGCGACTGAGATTGTGGGGTTTTGGCCGTTCGGCGCGTTCTGCAACGTATGGGTGGCGTTTGACATCATGTGCTCCACTGCCTCCATCTTGAACCTCTGTGTGATTAGTGTCGACCGCTACTGGGCCATCTCAAGCCCGTTCCGCTATGAACGCAAGATGACCCCTAAAGTGGCATGTCTGATGATCAGCGTGGCGTGGACCCTGTCCGTCCTCATCTCCTTCATCCCTGTTCAGCTGAACTGGCACAAAGCTCAGACTACCAGCTACGCAGAGCTAAATGGAACATACCCGGGTGATCTGCCCCCTGACAACTGCGACTCCAGCCTTAACAGGACCTACGCCATCTCCTCCTCCCTTATCAGCTTCTACATCCCTGTGGCTATCATGATCGTCACCTACACCCGGATCTACCGCATCGCCCAGAAGCAGATACGGAGAATATCTGCCCTGGAGCGTGCAGCAGAGAGTGCCAAAAACCGCCACAGTAGCATGGGGAATAGTTCAAACATAGAGAGTGAAAGCTCATTCAAAATGTCGTTCAAACGAGAAACCAAAGTCTTAAAGACACTCTCGGTCATCATGGGGGTGTTTGTGTGCTGCTGGTTGCCCTTCTTCATCCTTAACTGCATGGTTCCGTTCTGTGAGCCAAACGTGCCGGAAGGTGACTTCCCCTGCATCAGCTCCACCACCTTTGATGTGTTTGTGTGGTTTGGCTGGGCAAACTCCTCGCTCAACCCCATCATCTATGCCTTCAACGCCGACTTCCGCAAGGCCTTCTCCATCCTCCTGGGCTGCCACCGGCTCTGCCCGGGGAACAACGCCATCGAGATCGTCAGTATTAACAACAACATGGGCGCCCCTACCTCGAACCCCAACTGCCAGTATCAGCCCAAGAGTCACATTCCGAAGGAGGGCAACCACTCGGCCAGCTACGTGATCCCCCACAGCATCCTGTGTCAGGAGGAGGAGTTGCAGAAGAAGGACGGATGTGGAGGCGAGGTCGAGTTGGGGATGGTAAACAACGCCCTGGAGAAACTCTCGCCAGCCATCTCTGGGAATTTAGACAGCGATACTGAGGTCACGCTGGAAAAGATCAATCCCATAACACAGAACGGACAGCACAAAGCAGTGTCATGTTGAGAAAAGATGGCAAAGATGGGTTGGAGGCATGTATGTACGCACAAAGGGAGGAAAAGCTTACACAGAAGGACAGAAACAAAAGAGACAGACGTCTTTAAGAACATACCTGACAGGGATTTACAGGACCTTAAGACTGTCAACAAAAATCTTCATGGAAAAAACCTACAGAATGTTTCAAAGTAAAGGCACTTTATCCTGGATATAACTATCTGCAAAATACTTTCAGCATTTATTGATGAAATTGACACATTTGATGATAAATGTTGATAATGTGAATATTAAAGCAGAACACTAGCTTCGTGCACATGTATACATCTTTTTTTGATATTTACAAAGATGTATACATGTGCATGTGTATACTGAACAGTACTGACACAATCCTGCAAGGACTTCAACACAGTATATACAGTGGAGGAAGATGTAGTAACTCTTAGCAAAATGTCTTGTAGGTAGGTGCTTTGTTTGTGTTTCATGGAAGAAAGAACAATGTGGGTAAATTGGTTTTGGGTACAGTATGATTAGTTTATTGCAGTTATTTCTCTTTGGTACATTTTTAATTGCAAAATCAAAACAAACGTGTTGCCGTGATAATTTATTTGAGTTAAAACTGCTTCAAAAACCAAAGTACAATAATATGAGTCAAACGAAACAGGCAGGTGACAAATAATGGGGTTCAATACCATAAGCCAAGTTGTCATACACATGTTATCTTGCAGGAGGAGAAAAAAGGAAGGGGCCTGCTTTTCCTCCCCAGTATCCCAGTACACTGAAAAAAAAGTTGACACAAATCAAAATGTCAAGGAAAATGAAATTGAATAGAATGGAATGCAATTAAAATTAAAATTTAAACCATTATTCACTTTCATTTCAGTGAGTTTATTCAATAATTTTTGAAGGGGTTCTAAAACTAAAAGATTCAAGTTTATCCAAAGAAGGAAAGTAAATTATCTCAACAAAAGTTAGTAGTTTGTAAAACTTTTACAAAAGGGACAGTTCACCCCAAAATCAAAAATACACATTTTTCCTCTGGCCTGTAGTGCTGTTTATCCATCTAGATTTTTTTGGTGTGAGTTGCAGAGTTTTTAAGATGTCTGCCTTCTCTCCAGTATAATGGGACTAAATGGCACTCAAACTGGCTCAAACTACAAAAAAAAGTTCCAGTAGATTATGCTATAGAAAAGTTTTACAAACTACTAACCTTTTCTTAAGATAATTTGCTTTTCCGCTTTAGATAAACTTGAATCTTGAATTTTTTAAAAAAAAATTCGGCTCAAAACTCAAAAATCTATTGTAGTTGCCTTTGTTAAGTTGCCTTGAAATTTTGAGCTTTTTCAACTTTTTGGGTTTTTACAGTGTATAAGCCATCCTTAGTCATGCCCACCTGGGACCCATCAGACTGGCTCACCTGAAGTTCCTTCCATCTCTTCTCTTCACTCCATGTTTCATTAGCTTTGTCTCCCCTCTCTGCAGCTCCCCAGCAAACCCTCTCTAGGGCCCTGCGGTCTCCTCTCCTTTCCATCTTCCTGCTCTCGTTTCCTCAGTCAGCAAAGTCCCTTCCTCCCTCGCGCTGCCCCTGTTTCTTCAGCCTTGTCAACCTTTTCCCTCCTCTCTCCTCCACCAGTCAGCATGGTCCTTTTACACCGGCATTGTACCTACTTTTTCAAGTTCTTCTTTTCCTGTCAGCCTCCTCCTCACCGTCTCCTCTGGCAGCCCTCCATTTTAAGTCCTTACTCTGTCCGCTCAAAGTGGCACTAATGATTCTATTTTTGGCAAATGCTGTCAGTCCGTAATTAAAAAAGAATGTAAACGTGTAAACTAAAACTACCGCGCTTGGACAGAGGAGGCAGAGCAGCAGCAGCAGCAGAGTTCGCTCAGCCGTAATGCAAGTGACACTTAGTGACCTTTTGCAAACTTGCAGATATCTGATTTTGTAAATTGCTCATGCTGGGAGCCATGCTGTGCTGTAGTAGCGATGTGGAGCATGCAGTGTGACAGTCGCTCTGTTTGGAGGGGTCGAGTTCAAGACAAACCACTACAATGGGGATTACCTTCAAGATATACATGACACATTTTTGTTTTTCCTCTCCTCTCCTAGTAATATGTTTTTGTGCGGTAACATTAAAAAAATACAAACAGTAAAAATTACAATTTAAGTGTTGTGGTTAGTGAGAATAAAATCTTTTATAAGACAGTTTGACTGTCCTTACTATGAAGGATCCTGATGAGTTGGTCCAGATTTAATGCCACAGGTTTGCTATAAGTTTGCTGTGAGTTTGTAACAGTTTATAATAGATAGTTTCACATCCAAGATTGACTTTAAAATGAGACCAGATAACGTTTGACCGGTGTTGCCAACCACAGTTACCAGGTGGAACCTTGGTCAGCTTTCTCTTTTTCTTGTTTCCTGTACGCAATATTGTTTTTTCTCAGGATGGCTAAGGCATGTCCTGCCCTAATCTGCCCCTGATTGGCTTGCCCAGATAGTCATACCCAAACCACTGAAGGCAACAGGTACTAGCCAATCAGACTCAGCATGGGAAATGACTTTGCCAGCTTGGGAAAAATTGTTTGCATCTTGTACTTCGATTATGCAATGTGCTACTCGTCTATGTTAAAAAGAAAACAAAAAAGAAAATATTGAAGACAGTTTGGAGATGTTGCTAGGGGACCTGTAAAAGTGACACATAGCATGTTCACATCTTGACTTAGCTAATTTTAGTTAACTTTAGTTCTCAGATGTAACTAGCTAGCTAACGAGTGATGTAAATAAGATAGCTCGTTAGCTAGCATTTAGCTAACATTAGCTCTAAGATGTAACTAGCTAGCTAAAGACTGCTGAAGATTAGCTAGCTAGTTAGCAAGCATCTTGCCATCATTAGCTATCAGATGTTTTGTTTTGATGCTTTTCTCAAATATTTTGCTAACATTAACTTACTTAAGATGTTACTATTTTTATTGCTTTTAAAGATCCACCAGCAACATCTTTAAACCATCTTCAAGGAAAAAGAGAAAGTTAACTAAGGTTTCATCAGGTATCAAACTTGCTGAGCTGTTATTTTAGCACAAAACAAAAGTAGGAGGAACTAAATTAACATTTACTGATAATACTGATAATGATAAATTCTAAAGAGTGTAGTGTGGTAGTACAACAGTATTAGTTAGAGTGGAGTCATTAAGTCAGCTAACTGACTCTGTAAGTCCTGTTTTACAGCTAAATTGATCTAAAGTTTTCTAACATTAGCCACCGCAAGCTACTGATCTTAACCAGACCAAGTGAGGCTTCAGCATCAAAACCTCTTCGAGGTATTTAATTATGCAGTAATGCAGTATTTTATAGTCTATGAATTCATCTTTTCATTTGTAAGCGGAAAATTATGTTTTTCTTCTTCTACTAAAGTTACATATAGTTGCTTGAAGTTGGAGATTTATGTATTTGTACCTGTTAAAATCAAATAACAAATAACATAAAAATATGAATGTAGGGGGTGGTAATAGTCTATTTGTTATTTCTGAATTCAGACACTCGTTTTTTATATTATTTCTCAAGAGTAAAATAAATGCAAAGTCTATGCGTGGCACACATAATTACAGAGCCAGACATAATTAGCTCTCTACACAGCTAGCTTTCTGTTGTGTTCCGTGTTGTCGGGGAGAGAACGCTCAGCGGCATGCTTTCTGACATTGTATGCTGAGCGTTCGTCGTGTGCTGTGTGTGTCCATGAAGGCGTGAAACTGTTGCACATCAGGGAAAGGAAGAGCTGATCCAATAGAAAGCAATTGGTCTTGAATGAAGCATTTGATTTTCCTGCTCTGGAAAATCCAATGCTATCTAGATGGCAACAAAGAGGGGTGTGGGGGGGGGCTTTTAGCTCAATATGTGGCTTGGCGTGTGACACAAAAACATTGTCCTCTCTGCCTCCCTGTCCTCGGCTCCTGCTGGTTGCTGCTCCATCAGTCTAAAATGGACACTCATCATTTGCCATCTCTTATGATGAAGTAACTACATTTTCCAAGTGCTCAAATAACTCCCAACTTTACTCTAAACCCCATATCCTTTTTAGAAATTCTCAACCATATCAGCTCACCCTCGCTTTTCTCTCTTCATCAGTTCCTCCTAATTTACTCCCTAATTATTTCCAAACACAAGCCAGCTCAAACATGCACTAAAACACGAACTGCACATAATCTGTGTGGATTCGACATGGAAGGGAACTGCCTCGGGGAAGATTTGGCCTCCTCCTCCTCCTCCTCCTCCTACTCCTACTTCTTCTCTTCCTCCGCCTCCACCCTCTCTACCCTCCTTTTCCTCTATCTCTTTCTCTTTTCTCTTGGCTGCTTCTGTCGACTTGATGAGCGCTCCCGATGTTAACACAGATTGAATTTATTATTAAACAGACAGGGCCTACTGTTTCCCTTCTGGAGTTTGAGTCAAAGTGTTGAATCAAAGCTCCACGTGGCTGTTATTATTATTATTATTATTATTATTATTATTATTATTATTACATTTTTAGTATTGCCAAAATTCTACATTTTTGGCTGAATGTGGCTGTACTATAGCTCATGCTGTGGTTTAACCAGTGTTTTATAAGCTGAAATTTGGGGGGAGGGTGTGGGTTAATGATATAGAGATTAATCTGCCATTTGTCGTGACATCATTGGCATCCACAGGTTTACCAGATGTTTTCCGTATATGCTGTATGTACACGTTTATAGAAACATACCTCCAGCTGAGAGTTGAAGTGATCTCTGCTGTGTTGTGGCTCCATGTATCCCCAACCCCCACCCCCACCCCACCCCGAGCCCTCACCTTGTCAACTCGGTGAGTCATCTTTCCAGATGCCACTGCTTTGATTTCGGAGTGGGGCGATGTCAGGCAACGGTCCCATGAGCAAAATGTTTTGTTTGATCCGGAGTGTCTCCTCCGGGCTGCCCTACAAGTTGCTTTGGGGGAAGCTACGGTGACAAGTACACGGACTCTCAATCAGTGTAGCTACATGACGTATGACAACTTAAGCAAATCTGACAGCGCAGAATTTCTCCTCTTCCTCCTCTCGATGGCGGGCCAAGGGACGCAGCAGACACTCCTAGGCCCTGGGAGTGAACTGGAGGGGATTTTAACGATGATGTTTCAGTAAACTGTCTAGGATAATAATGACGGAGTCCCTACCTCGACATCAATTCAGTGACAAAGCTTGTAAAAAATGACATTGCAGTATTTAGGGTTGGGGAGTGCAGGGATAGAGTATTGTACAATGATGTTCAAAATGTAGTTGTGATGAACACAAGTGCTTTTTATCTTCGAGAATCCTTAATGTGTGTAGCAAACTTACATGCTGTATGTTTTCTCCAGTGTGGGATTATAATTTACAGTAAGATGCAACAGTCACTGACTATTTATATACTTATTTATTTACATGTCTCTGGTGTTCATTCATGAAAGTGATGTCAAAGATTAGAACCCTCAGAATAATTAAAGTATTTAGTTTACAGTTTGTACAAAAAATGTGCCCTTCTTGTAAAATAAACATGTATGTATTTTTTTTTCATCTGTGTTCACTGAGTTGTGTTTATTCGAGAGAGGTGTGTGTGTGCGTGTGTATGTGTGTGGATGATGATGGCGAGTGGCGTTGTACCTTTGACACTGGCTGGGTATTGGAAGATCATGTCGCTGCAGAGGATCGATGGAGATTGATTTTGAACAGTGACGCATATTTTTTTCCAGCTCCCTGAGCGCCGTGTCCTCGCTGTGTTCCTGCCTTCGCCCTGCATTTACATAACCTGACAGCCACTTGACAGTTGACACGTCCTCTTCCTCTGCTCCCTCGCCCGCCTCATTTGTTAACTTAAATGTGGGCACAAACACATGCAGACTTCAGTGCACACAGAGGGGCGTTTGAAGAGCTAAAATCCACAAGAAAATGCCTATTTTATCACATCTTTGTCCTTATGGAAGAGGAATTTCCCAGTACGACTTCTTTGTCTCATATGACTACACTACAGTAAATTGCATGCCAAATTATGTGTGTATATGTTTCATATCAGTGGATGACTCAGGCAGTTGTGATACATTTATGGTGAAACAGTTCCATTCTCCAGTTTAGATTAAAATGGTTTTATGTGACTTAAAGTACAACTACAGCCACACCTCTGTAATATTAAAAATACATTGAATTATTAACTATTTAACAACCAGAGGCACATAAAGGCCAACTAATTTTATAACATGTAGGGCTGCCTGTATGGCACTGCAACACGTTTTCTCCATTGGTAGACAGCCTAGATGGCACTTGTCCCATTTTATCTACCCACAAACATGGGTCCACCCCCTTCTTGAGTCCATATGGAGAGGCCAAGTCCCTCCCCTTCCAGTGGACCACGACGGGATCTGACTTTGGAAAAAGATAACGGTAGTCAATGGCAGGAGACTTTAAAAAAAAAAAAGAAAAAAATCCCATTTGGATTGTGCCACAAATAAAACATATGATATTTGTCAATTTAGGGTTAGGTATAGTTATTATACCAGGTAATTTTACAAGTCAATAAAGTTGTAGTTCACACTAAACTAAACTAAACTAAACTAAACTAAGCTATGATGAACAAACTGACTTTCTTCATTACATGTGCAATTCAAAGCACAATTAAAACTGAATTAAAAAACTATTTGTCCCTCCCCATTGACTACCATTTATATTTTTTCCAAAATTTGGTCCAATGGGGAAGACTGGAAGGGGAGGGACTTATATAAACAATATTTAATTTTTAATTGGATATTTTAAAAGGCTTCAATTATAAAGACATGTTTTTATATATGAATATATACCATTTGATATATGTTTGTTTTTTATTTGTTTGTCACATACATCCAACATCTTACATGTCTCGCAAGATTTTAAGGATACTGCTAACGATATTGTCTGTGGATTTACTGTTATTTACTGACAAGTTACCAAATTATATATGTTTCACATAACACAAATTTACTCAGGATCTTGTATCTGGTTTGACTGTGATACACAGTATATTGCTTATAAGTTTCAGGTAAAAGATGGGTTGTTGATCTGTGCTGTATATGATTAAAGAAAAAATACATTTGTAAGAGTGATTCTCAAAAAACAGCAACAACAGGTCTTTCAGTATTGTCTTTGCACTTGTCGCTTTTAGATGTTAAATGCCTTAAACAATTTTCTGAATTTTTCCTCTACCGATCAGTCTCACCATCTTTGGTCGTGAAATGTATTAAGTGTCTGAATTGGATTTGGCCCACAGCTACGAGGTTCCCGCCTTTTTATTTGGCCTCTACAGAGACTGGAATGATGATCAATATTCTCTTTGCAGCTCACTTGGCTGGAGCTTGTTTCATCAGTTTTTTACCTGAAGGCAAAAAATAAATCAAAATCAGTACGACCGCTCAGAAGGACTTGACAAAACCCATGAACTCCAAGTTAAACTGTCTGATCGTTGAGTTACACTTCAAAGCATTGCTTCAAATATCCCTGATGAATTCAGCAAATTAAGAATAAACAGTGAGCAGACTGTAGTGCTTAAAGTCATATCACACATCAGTGCATTTGCTTTGTATACATTAATTAAAGGTCAATATATATTGAAATTGGCAAATGTAGCTCAAGATTAGTTGCATTCTATAAATTCTTTTTTGCAGTCACTGGTATGGTTCAACAAAGTCTGGAGAAAAAAGTAAGACTGCAGCGTCCCCTTGGTTGTCACCTCTGTAGCTGTGCATGCTGCTTTGATTTTTGGAGTAATTTCAAAATGAAATTGGATCCAGACAGTAGTTTGAGAGGAGAAAAAGAAACAACTTTTACTGTTTGTAATATAAAAGCCATAAAGAAATAAAAGGAGTTCATCTGTGTGTAATGTCAGTGTTTACACATACTGTGACCAGATGGTTGTATAGATAATACTCACTGAACACATCATCCAGTGCTCTTAATTTGAAATCCCACCTGACCAAGAGCACAGTGGTTACAGGAACAGTGACTGTTAGGAGTACAGTTCAAAAAATAATGATGTCTGCTGTGTTTGCACAACCAAAACCGCAACCAAGCTGACATCAAATCATTTACACAGCCAACAAACACAACCCTGGGGTCTTTTGTTCAGAAATTGTACGATTGATTCTGATTCAGATTTGTTGCACTTTTACACAAGTTCTTTCAGTCACTTGTTTCCAGGTTAGTTTTAATTCCGTTTTAGCTGTTGTTTGCGTTAGACTTATTAACTCTTGCAGCAGTTATGTGTTGTACAAAGTCCTAAGTCCCTAGTCACTGTTCAATTCAAGTCAAGAGATAAAATCATTATTTGTATAGCACTTATCAAAACACATTGTGCTTCACACAGCAAGCAAAGAGCATAAAACATACCATAAAAAATACATAAAACACACACACACACAAAAAAACAAACAATGAAAATAAACAAACCACATTAAAAACAAGTTAAAAATTGGCAAATCCCATAACCAGAATAAAACTAAAAGTCAGATGAAATCAGGAAAGGCAGCACAATAAAAGTGTGTTTTGAACTTAGATTTAACAAAGGGCGCTGACTGCTGAGGTGGTAGTTAAAGAACCCAGAAGGGTTACAACTCGAGACTTTCTCAGACAGTTCAAGGATTTATTCATGAGAGTGTGATTTTACAGTGAAGTGCCACTTGATATTTATAGAGGAGGTTCATTATCCAGCTGCAGTTTCTCACTGGGCTTACAGTAAACACAGACCCGTGGCACAATCGTTTAGCTTTCAAACACTAAGATGAATCTCCCTCCACAAACAGGTCAGATAGTTACAGGTCTATATGTTCTATAAGAAGACTTGCAAGGAGTGTTTTCCATCAGGTTTAATTGGCTTTATTTTGAACAACTTCTGGTGAAGATGTAGACAAGAGACAGTGTTCCAAATTGCACACTTTCTCCTTTTACTTTTATTAGGTACTGCTGCTCTTACAAAATACTCTTGCATGCAGTATACATATAATTCGGATGTACTACTTCACCATAACGCTGCACATTGAACTTTGACCCTCTTGCTCATACATCCATCACATCAGTAAAAGAGATAAAGCGTTAGATTTGGAAGGCAGCATCAATGTGCTGTCATCTGTCTCTGCTCTCTCAGCAGCTCAGTCGATGTGGCATATCTCAGAGGACTGTGGGTCACAATGGTCAGAAAAGCGTGGTGGATTCAAATGTGGACTTAAAAACAAGTAGGCATACATTGTAGGTATAAGCAATAGGTATCAGAAGCAGATGTATGCAATGTCATGGGGAAAATGAGCCCTGAGACATGCTAAATCTTTTTCTGGTATACTAAATAGTATAGTAGTATGAGTATTGGAAAATATCCAGTAATTTAACAAAACTTGAAACCTTTTGGTGTGAGTTGCAGAATTTTGCAGATATCAGCCATAGAGGTGTCTGCCTTCTCTTGTTCCATTAGATCCTTCTACAGAAAGAAAGTTGTTCCCACAATCTGATCACAACAAGGTATGTGGATTATCTTGAATACAGAGTCATGCTTTTTAGAAAGAGACATTAGTTTTGTATATTTCAAATGTATTTTTTTGGGTGTTTTTGGTGCTTTGAGCACCACAAGCCAAGTACCATTTCTGTTCTGTCTGCCACTGGAGAGAGGGCAGACATCTCCATGGCCAATATCTCCAAAACTCTGTAACTTGTACTGAAAAAAAATCTAAGATGGATAAACGGCACCGCACGCCAGGGGAAAACTGTGTTTTTGAATTGCATAGGAAATGTTCCTTAAACTAGGTTTATGGTCATTTAAAGTGGTGGAACACACAAAAAACATGTCTTATCTTATGAGATTCCCATTTGAGGAGATTTATCCTTCTGTTTGATGGCCTAATCGGTTTCCCATTGAATTATTTTTTAACACCTGTGGGAGCCTGCAGCCGAGGGTGTAAGTTTGCATATGGATGGTACATGTCCCTGCCAATATTTGAGTGAAGCTGTTTGGATTTTGTTCAATGTAAAGTCATAAAAACAACAAAATTATTGGCTGAGATGAGACGACTGCTTAGCTTCTGTTTCAGGACCATGGACAGCGCCGAGAGCAAGCGCTCAGCGGCTAACAGCTGTTTCTATGTGCCCCCTGCTGATGTTGAAAGAGAATTGTTCATGAATTAAAAAAAATATTTGCCGTGTTATTATGAGAGTGCTCGGATTAATAAATGTATTCTTTGATTGTGAAAGTAGCCTTAGGGCTTGTGTTCATATGGCACTTTTTGTTTCTTGCTGCACAAGCTTTTCATCCCAGCACCCTGCCAAAAACGCTGGACACGCACCCTTATGTTGTTGTTATGAGCTTTTCTGAGGCTACTGCATTATTAAATCAGTTAATTTCATTTTATGAAAATAACTGTCCTGTTGAAATGTTTAACAACCATTTAGACATTTAATCTTGGCGCTGAGGGACAGTGGAGAGGTGGAAAGTATGGAGCAGTTTATTGTTTCCCTATCAATGTTGAGAACAAACTTATGCCCTTCATCAAGCTATCAGTGAGATTATGCTACTCACAAACAATGGGAAACAACATATTATTAACATCTGGTTTTAAAGAAAAGCAAAAAATGTCTTTTAAAAACGAGTCTCAGTATTTCTGACATAGTGGCACATCCCATATCAGCCCTCTGTATTGATACTTAACCTATCCTGATCCAGCCTGAGAGAGTGGGGTCACAGTGGAAATACAGTCAAGGTTAATGATAGACTGCAGGCAGCAAAATGCAACATAGTGTTGTCCTTGTGTGTGTGTGTGTGTGTGTGTGTGTGTGTGTGTGTGTGTGTGTGTGTGTGTGATTATGTGTGAGTGTGCATGCATGCGCATTGCTGTAATGCGCTTATGTAACTACACCAGCACTCATTCAGCTCCTTTGCTCACTCCTAACTTAACAGAAGCAGCAGGCAGTATCCTCTCCAAAGTCCGGAGCCCTCCATGTTTGCTTACTGGCCACAGTCTGGGAGACAGCTACATAATAATGCATAATAATCCTTATTTCTTGGTCCATCCATGCATTACAATGGAACAAATATTCTCTCAGCTTTAAGCAGTATATAGGCACTGGTGGTAAGAGTATTGAAAATCTGTACCCAAGCACATTACTGTTACATTACTGAAATATTAGTAAAATGATAAATGGACTCGCATTTATTTAGCGCTTTTCCAGTCAATCGACTACTCACAGTGCTTTTACAGCTTCTCGTCACATTCACCCATTTTCTCACAGAATCACACACACATTCACACACTGATGGAACAGCCATTAGGGGACAATTTGGCATTCATTGTCTTTCCCGAGGACACTATGACGTTTGGAGTAGAGGAGCTGGGGACTGAACCACCAATCTTATGAGTGGATGACCCGCTCCGCCTCCTGAGCTACAGCTGATGGGGTCTGGTGTACAAGAAAATACTTTTTCTTTTTCTTTTTTTTCTTTTTTCAAGTACCTGTACTTTTACTTGTGCTATGCATTTCATTATGTAATCTACATAGTTACTTTTAAAATCATAATTGAGTAAAACAGTAGAGTTTGAAATAATGCAGATGAAAGGTTTGGATGTTAATTCAATTTGTACTGAGTACAAAATTATGATTTTAAAAGTAACTATCAGATTGCAGATTTGAATGCATACTTAACATACTTACTTGAAAAAATAATTAAAATATGAGTGCCCAAAAAATGATTAATCATAGTAATTTGAGTAGTTGTAATTAGTTACTTCCACCAGTGTATAAGGGCCACTAGTTTCTTTTGTAAATCATCTCTTGGAACAGCTGATTTGCAAAAGATAATGTAGGCAGGGTGTGTCAACATTACAAATTATTGTCAATTATTTGTCAAGTTTACAAATATTTCTGGTCCTGTACAGGCCTGATGCATGAAGATAGATTCAAGATGAGGCATAGTTGGCGATATTTGGAGAAGCAAAAGCATAACCTAGTCTATTCTGTCTCTGACTGACTTACCCGATATTCTAACCTTTACCCTCATCAAGCACTCCTCATGGCTAAAAGGCTAAAGTTCTAGCCAATCAGAGTAAACGATGCACCTGGATTTAGAAGTGGGTATATGTATCGCTTACTAAAAAATAAGTAGGTACTCTCTGTATACCTGTGTATATTCTGCACTACATCACTGCTTAGGTTAGTTAGGGATATAAACTCAGAGCATTAGCAGCAGGCTAACAGGAGAAAAGGACAAATAGAAATTACTGCATTTAGAGTAATTTCTATTTGTCCTTTTCTCCTCAGCTCATGCTACTTTGAACATTATATCAGCTGTTTGCAAGACTGCTTTACACATGTGGTTCAGATTAAATGGTGAAGGTTATCAGGTCTTGTATGATCTATGGGACATTTGGGGTTAATACAGTCTGATATGACACAGACTTCAGGTTTGTGCTACTAAACACATTAAATAATTCATCCCTGAAACCTGCTGGCTCCACTGGTTTCTGATTAGATACACTGTAAAATATTTCAAATGTCAAGGTAACTTACATCAATAGATTTTTGAGTTTTGAGCCCAAAGGTCAAGGTCTTCATTTTTGAAAAGGTTTGGGTTGGGCTTTTTGGGGCTGATAGTGACAGCTGAAGACAGAAAAGAGGGTAGAGAGACAGGACGACATGCAGCAAAGGGCTGCAGGCAGGAGTCGAACCGGCTGCCGCTGCAGAGGACTGACAGTCTCAGTATATGTGGTGCATGATCTACCAACTGAGTGACTTTTCTTCTTTAGAAAATTTTGTATCTTTGAGTTTCACAAACCACCCCAAAATTTGTATTTCAAAAACTGCTGAGTAAACTCATTGAAGTGAAAGTGAATAATGCTTAATATTTGCATTTGCAACCATTTAATTTTCAAGCACCCAAATACTGACAAATCAGGTCCACAGCCCACTGTGAACAACTTTTAAAATACAATTGTTGGGCAGTTCTAAAACTCAAAGATTAAAGTTTCTCTAAAGAAGAAAAATAAATGATCTCATCATACGATTATAGGTCGGCAAAACTTTGTTTAGTTTATTTCAAAAGAGTTTGAGTTTGATTCAAAACTCAAAAATCTAGTGAAGGCAGTTGCCTTGAAATCACAATTTGTTTTTACAATTTCTTCTTTTTACAGTGTATGAAAAAAATGACAGAGCGCTTCATATAATTTAGGTTCAGTGGTGGTGCGGTAATGATAATCCACATAACTGATCTCACAACCTCTCACGTGTCCTTTAACTTTGCCGTATTTGTCTCATAGAGGTCCCTGACAGAGACATGCTTCTCATGTGTGATCCCTCAGAGACACCCGACCTCTCCGATCTGCTGCTCTTGATTATGCTAAAGATTTGTGATGTTTGTAACAGCCTTGTCTAGCAGCCGTCACCTCTGGGACCTGGGTTTGACTTTATTCGTCTTATTGCATCTTTTCATTTAATTCAATGTAGTCGAGCATCCATTTAAAGGAACATGTCCTTGAGCTGCGTCTTTACCTCTGTCTCTGCCAGCTAATTCTCAGAGGCCTTTTTTGACAGCTACTTCCAACATTACTCAAGTGCCTCTGCTCAACACGCTGGGGCTGGGGCTTTTGATCACTTTTATAGCATCTGCTTGACTCTCCTGCTCCCTTGAGGAACAGAAAAAAAAAGAAAAAATATGGAAGAAATATAGCTCTGCCATGGCTAGATGATACCATTAGAATGCTGTAGAAGTTGTATTGTTGAAATATCATAAAGTTTTAAGGATCTGTGAGTGACTCTGACCTTATTCCGATGAACCACCATCAATTGCTTGCCTGAATTACTTCAGTATTATTGATTCAGGTACAACAGAGACTCTTTTTTTTAAAGCTGTAACAGAACCTTATCAGTCACAGAGATGAGCTGTTTTGAAAGCATTAGTTCAGGAGAGTTTTGCCTGAAGTCCTCCATCTGTCCTCTTCATGGTCTTTCTAAAAGTTGTTGAAATCACACGCTGTTGAGGTTTTGTTGGTTTTTGTTTTGGTTTTTTTCCCTCTGCATTACATGCAGGTGTTCAAACTTGTGTTCATCCAAGGTCTTAAGAAGTTGACTGTAATTTTCCAGAGCTTGAGCAAGACGTGCAGCTGGGCAGCATTCACTTCTCTTGTTCCTCGGATTTGAATATTCCTAAAAAAAATCACAATTTCTGTCATTAACCTTGTTGTGCCAAGAACATGCTGTCAAGGTAACCAAACAAGTTCACAGGATTGTCAGTAAATATAGCTCACAGTTATACTTGCTTGCACACCCACTCAGCTCTCTGAAGTTGAAGAAAATTGTCTTTCTTCTTGTTCCAAGTTTTCCAGACAGAAACTTGTCAATGTATCAAGGTGATTTATTATCACCACACAACATAAGGATGCATAACAAAATGAGAGTTATAATTCCTTCAAGTTACACACGCAGCAATACAAATAATTAATCAAATACAGAATAAAAAAAGATGCAAAATATACAATAAAACAAATAAAGTACAAATAAATAAAATAAAGCAATATATACAGTTATTTACATATATATACATACACACATATACACCCTGGAAATAATTATATGGTGCATTTTTTGATTTGTCAGTAGTATCACATTTAGACCCAGTTCCAATCTGGCCCCTACACCCTCCCTCTACCCACTGGGTCCACCACATTAAGTGTCATTCCAAACCAATTAGCCTTAAGGGTGAGTGGGTTATAAAGTGAGTGGGTTCTGCTGCAGTCTTTATCCTGTTAGCTCAGAACACGATCTGCCAATCAAATGCAATGTTGGGCTGGGATGTTGTGGAGCAGGTCTCAGATTTCCTTTTCTTGGCCAGCCTAGGTGCCATTTTAACCTTTTTATTTTCTTGACTTGACATAAGCCAGGAGGTCACACACCTGTAGTAGTGCTTGTTCCGGCTGATGGTCTAAATGACATTGTTTAGTTTTTTTTATTCACAAACACAACTTTGTGCACCTGAGAAACCTGCATTTATTTATTGTTCTGAAGAAATAAAAAGGGTAAGATTGTCTTGATGGCCTGTGTTGTGCAACACTGTGGAAACCAAGGACCTAATCAGATTATCAAAGAGGTGTGAGAGCGAGTCTTTATTTAAGAGCGCACTCAGTCGGGTGCAGATCCTTGCCAGGCAACAGGTGGTGAAGCACTTACTGCAATGCCACCACAACCACCATTTGCAACCATTGGAGATTTGTAAAGTTCTGCCAACATTAACATGACGCCACATACATTTTCTCCAAAGTGAAATGATTAGCATGAGAGCGTGAGCGAGAAGTCAGCTGTCAATGGTCACATAAAACAGAGAAGTCAAGAAGTTTAATTACTGCCTCGCAGCTGTAAGTCTCCACCAACCAGTAATGTTACAGTTTACATCCATTTCTGTCCAGACTCCTATAATGTATGAAGTGAAGATTTTGAAGCAATTTAATAAAAGGTGTTCAGTGTTTTTTTGTTTTGGTTTGTATGATTCAAGTGAATAATTTCCAGTGAGAAACATGCTATCTTTCTGTAGTGACTATTTCTATAGAGGATTGATGGAGAGCTTCAAGTGTTTTTCCTTTGGCCACCAAAATCTAATCAGTTCATCCTCGAGTCCAAGCAGATGTTTGAAGTTTGAAGAAATTCCCTCCATGCGTTCACATGAACGGGATGGAAATGAGGTCATAATGAACTTGACGTTTAACCTTTGACCACCAAAATATAATCAGTTCACCTTTGAGTCCAAGATGACATTTGTGCCAAGTTTGAAGAAATTCCCTTTAGGCGTTCTTGAGATATCATATGAAACTTGCCTGTGGCCACAGCTGTCACCAGCATGGAGTTTGTCAAGGCTTTTGAAAAATTGTGAATCACATAGGTCCTTCAGGATACAGTCAATGACTGGCAGTAGTATTTGAGATTAGCTGCAGACAAGCTCCAGGTCATACCCACACGCACACACACATGCAAGCGATTCCATGATCCCCATGTGTCATAATTCAGAATTGATCTTTTCGTAGGTGTGCTATACCATGAATGTAACGAATGTGCCATTTCGTTGCCCATGCACCTGCATCTTTAACAATGCTGTGTGAAAGATTATCTTTTGAATAAATATTTTATTACAATATCCTTCATGACCGAAAGCAAGGGCATCCTAAAGCTTGCTGGTGTATTTATACCCTCCCCTTTAATTAAGAGACCCTCCACAGCAGCTGTGAGTGCGACTCCACCGGAGTAACACTCCATCACGGAGCGGGAGTGTGTAGGAGCCAGATTGAAATTTGACCTTACAGTCTAAATTACATTTTATGGAATTCCTGCCGGTTTGTAAAGCCTTCATATTAACTCAGCCTCTCATCTCCTCCCTATTTGTCTCTTCTCTTCTTTTCTCCCTCCAAGCATACCCTTCACTTCCTTTCCCATCCTCTTCATCCTTCTTCTCCAGCTCCCCTCCTCTCCTTTCCTCTGCATCTCCCCAAACAGTGGAGTGACTCACACTGCCTCTGGTGTGAAGTACTTTATCTCATCAAAAAATGGATCAAGCTGGGCATTTTTATTACCTCAGTAAGAACTGCTTCACTCAAGCATCAAAAAAGTAAAACAATCTACCTCTTGAAAGGAGGGTTAATAAAAACAGACACTCTTTGAAAATAAAAGGCTTATTCATGTCATCAAGATGCAGTGAAATAATAATAAAATGTTACCTGATATTAGACTGAATTATCAACTAGTCACACTTCATTTCCATATTCAGTGTGACCACTCTACTTTAACAGATTTCCCTGGACGGAATCAATTTTCCCTAACCAGTCACGAGAGACCAACGTATACACCTGCATCTAACGTTATTTTTAAGTTGACACTACGTTGCAATGCCAACGTACTTTGTTTGTAAAGAAGTCCTTGTAATGTTACTATGGTGTCTTCATTTACTCTTCACATCAGAGTTGGTTCAGGCTGTGAATAGTTAATGTTAGTGTGGAGGTGGTTGTAGTTAGCAGTCAACTGCAGGAGGGGGGGGCTCATGAGAGTAGCATCAGGTGAGTTGATTGGCACAGCTGCTGCTGGTTTTCTTGATTGCAAATGCAGGAGGATGCTGGAAGACTTCTGCTCACAAAAAGAAGAGGAACTGTGCCTGAGATTTCAGTTAAAGCAGACTGGTGGACGTGTGCCGCAGGAGCCGGGCAGCCGCAGGCACAGTCATGTGTTGATGATTTATATTACTGTGTTCTGAGCAGGAGTCTCCAAAATAAAAGTACTTTATATTGTGAGAGCTGGATCTGTGTGTCAGTGTCTGCTGAGGAACTCACGGGGGTAGTGAGACGGCTACAGTTAGCTAGGTCACAGTTACAACTAAATATAGTTAAAATAGTCTAAAACCAGATTTCTCCCAAATATGTTTCAGAGCTGCAGATGTATTTTGCTTCACAGTGCACCTCACTGGATGGTGCAGGTTGAGAAACAGACACAATCAGATGATCGATCTTGGTCACGGGCCACCATGAGGTTAGCTTGTAGCAGCTAATTAGCTAGCTCTGCTGTTGTGTGAACATGTTACATAATCAGACACACACACTTCTCTTCTTTAGTCAACTTAAAACCTTATTGTTGTTATTTCTCCTCCTTTTTGGCTTGACAACAGCTTGACAACAGTGTTAATTCCGCCCTGTGGTGCTGATCATCTAATCAGTAGTCCCCCCGTGGCTCTCATTGGTCGTGTATTTATTTATTTATTTATTGGTTGCTTAACTTTGTTACTACATGTCATGATGCCAGACCAGAGAACCAATCAACTCGATGGAGTGGGCAGTTTCAAAAGTCTGGGAACAGGCAAAATAAAGTGTCATATTACCAAATCAAATTCTAGACTCGGCTAGTGAGTTATTGTTGCATTTTGGACCATCTGCAAAAGACTGACTGATGCACATAAACAGTTAAAGTAACCACAACATTGAAAGCATATAAATTTGGACTGGAAGAAGTGTTCAGATCCTTGACTTAAGTAAAATTGCAAGTACAACAATGAAAACAAGTTCTAGTACATGAAAAATGAGTACTGCAGTCCAAATTGTGAGCCTCAGCCATAGACATTATATTAAATAGGTTGAAATATCATATTTCTGTATAGAAGAAAACAAAGTCTGATTGGAAGCTGCCCAGTGGATTTTTCTTTATTGCAAAAGTAAAACCTATCGAGTGCGTTGAAAAAAAATAGACAAGGACAAAACAAAGATGTTCAACTTTCCAGGTCCCAGAAAACTGGAGGCAGAAGGGAGCACTCTGTCTCTGTAAACTCTGGCTTTAAGGAGCAAAGTTTTACTCTCCTGTTATGATTCTATGTTTTATTCATGCAAACACTCTGGTGCCTCTCTCTGCCATATCTAGGTTGCTCTAAAACCGGTGTGCGTGGTGAGCCCAGGTTCCTCTCGTTCCTCATTATCATACTGTCGTAATGCTAATGTATGGTCTTTCAAGTCGCATCAACACACTATTCTAACTCTTAGTTCTCACCAACCATTGTTTTGATGGAATATTTTATTGCACTGTCACTGAAAAACAATATTTGGTCTCAGCTTTTGCAAGCACGAGTGTGTGTGTGTGTGTGTGTGTACTTTTCTCTATTTACATCAACACTGCATAACCTAATTTGGAAAAACCGCTCAAACATTTAGTTTTTAGCGTAACATTTCACCTGTCAGACTTGGTTTTACAGCACTGATATGTCTAGTGACTGACAAGTTGAGGTTGCTGCTTGCTAGAGTCATGGCAGATGGGTTTAAAAAAAAAACAATAATAAAGCCACATATATACTACAAATCTTGCATTAAAAAATCTTGAAACTTTGATACTTGTTGAAAGTAGAGACAGCATTCATTGCATTAACATATGCTGCTAATTCATGGGTCTGATCACCATCTGTTCTATTCAGTGGCTCTGGCTCTGCACAATCATTCTGCTAATATCAATTTCAATCCGGTCTGTCTCTGCTATCAATCAATTTTGCAATAGTTAGCATGGACTGGTGGCTGCCACTGTGCACTTGGAGAACAAAGACAGGCAGTAACTCAACACCTCAGACCTCAGAAAATCAAAGAAAGGAAGCAAAAATCGAAGACTTTAACCAGGTAACCATTTGCTACTGTAATTTTCCAGCATGGAAACTGTGTAGGTCTGCAACTTGGCCTGAACCCGATGGGACCTGAGAGTATTGACAAATTTAGGCTCACTTGTAATGGTGGATCACATGGCTTTTGTATGTAAATGGCATTGCTCGTAATGATGAGTCTACAGAGAATTATCAGCTGACTCTGCATTTCCTTTCAGCTCTGCAGAGCTTTTTAGTCTTTAACCTAATTCTTGTGGTTTTCTGGACTGAAATTAATTGTCGCCATAGAGTTAATTTTGGTCGCAATAGGCAGCTGTTTCTGTTTCTGCTGCTCCAAAAACCGACACCAGACTGCTATGCACCAGACAGCAGGCAGACAAACTTAACAACAAGCTGGTGAACAGAGTAAAGTGTTTAGTATCTAAAGACACAGATATTTTCCTCTGGAGTTAGTGGAGACCAAAACAGAGCTCAAAAGACTACTGGGCTGTTTTACTTTACCAACATTTTGATTAGTAACTGTAATTGAATTACAGTTACTAAATGACAGATGAATGACAGATTACCTGTCATAGTTACCTGTCCATGGCTGTCACCAGTGTGGAGCCAGATCTTTCACAAAAACTGTGAATCACAGAGGTCCAAAATGCAAAAATGAATCTGATTGATCCAGAAGTATGCAAGATTATATGCAGACAAGCTCCAGGTCCATTGGTCACGCACACACATATGCAACAGATTGCATGATTCCCTTTAGGCTGATGCCTGGAGAAAATCTTCTCTGAGCGTACACATAAATGTCTTTTGGACATGTCACAGAGGATTCAACACATACACTTCCCAAATCTCATATCAACTTAAGAGGTGATGATATGCCAGTGTTTTGTCACGGCACCGGCCGGTCACTCAAAGCGGCCACGAAAGCCATTTTTGACTGTAAACATCTTTATTTCTGCTGTAAAGTTTGGCATTTTAATATGGGGATCTACTGGGATTGACTCACTTTTGGAAACAGCTTCAGTTGGCCAGGAACTGCAGTTTTTGGAACTTGCGTGATGGCCTCATTTTTCAACCTCAGAAGTGCGTAGCTTGGTTGTCTGTCAGATACCGACAGCCACCCCAACTCTCGCCTCCGCCTAAGGGCTCAGACTCCTAGCTGGGGCAGACTCAGACATCCTCCTGCATAGCTTTCTGTCAGCATCTCACAATCTCATATTCATGTATGGCGAAGTCTCTTCTGATTGAATTAAAGATGAGGTCTGTCTCACTCTGAATTAATTGATGTGGGTCTACTTATCTGAATCCAAAACTCTGCTTGAAGTGGTATTTGGCTGCTGACACGAACATTAACATCCTCATCAAGAGATCTGAGAATACCTGGAAATGCTGGAAATGTCTTCAGTGTGTGACAATGTGATCAAACACATATTATATGTATCTATGTCCTGTAATCAGTGCAGTGTAAGTATGTGTGACTCTTCTGTGCAGCTGCTGCCATTTATCCGCTCCTGACCGGTGCTGTGTTTGCTATGTTCTGTGCTGCACTGAGAGCACCTGTCTCCTCTTTGCTTCCATTCATTTGTAATGTAATGATTTATGCCCAAACCTCCTGAGGCACAGCCGCTGTGTCCTACTTTAAACTGAGCAAAGTTGTTAGAAGGAATTAAATAATAATTTGCGGCAGTTATTACTCCTTCAAATAAATTGCTCCACTGACCAGCCTCTCCCCTTGGCAATAAACCATATAAATTACTGTTACAATGGTATATATATATGTTTTCTCCCTGAGACTGAGGTCTATAATTAGTTAAAATGTTCTGCTGAGATGTTTCATCAGGTTTGTGATTAATCATTCAGACTTCCATTAGTTTTAATGTCCAGAACATTTGTATAAAAGTCTGTAGTATGTTATCAGACTGGACATGGAGCTGAGTTTTTGTTTTAACTAGAAAATGTCATTGCCTCACTGCACCAATCAGTTTAATTCATTTAGTTTAATTTATTTAGAGCTGGAAGTAAAAAATGGCTGCTTTGTAAAAAGTTATTATTCAGATAGCAATCTGTAGCAATCAGCAGCAGGGATAATTGCAGACTCTTTTCTTTATGCGTTTCCCATGATTTTATGCACTGCTTGCACAGCAGGAACCAATAATTATTCATTTAAAACTTTCAGACACATGGGGTTCTAATGACAGTTTACCTTCAAGCTTTAAACAAAACTCCAAACCCCATGTCCTCTGCATAACCAAAATATATTCTGTTGTGTCTGCAGGATATTATTGCTGATACTTATTATAACTAGGAGTGGAGTTAAAAATTGATACAGCATAGTACTGCAATATTTTACACGTATCGATACGATTTATCTTGCAGATTAAAGAGATGACTTTTGATGATTGACAAAGTTTTCCATAATTTGCCATTGAAAAAAGGTAGTAAATTACAATAAATGTTATCTCAATACAAAGCATATCGAATATTAGGATATAACCCCATTGTATTCACCAACATTTTGATGAGTAACTGTAATAGAATTACATATTTCTTCTTAGTAATTGTAACAGATTGCAGTTGTATCTATTTTATAATGAATTACATGTAAGTAGTGATTCTCCAGCACTGCTAGTGTCCTATTAGACATAGTAATGTCGTAAAGTGGTGATAATCATCCTTAATAATAACACATTTTTAGATGTAGCCTTAACTGGTTTATAAAAAAAAACCTTAATGCCTGCTGCTGATGTGAGTTTCAGTATTCTCTTAAATATAAATTCAACATCATCCTCCCTTGAAGCCATATTTGAAATGCTGTACATTAATATGTGATATTCAGTGCATTTTTGCCTCCCAGACATGTTTCCTCCAGAAGGGGCCTGAATTCTCTCCTCTTGGCTCATTAAACCATTAAAATGTCTGCTGCTTTTAAAGGGTTAAAAGGGATGAGAGGAGCAATTCTTGTATAGTTTTCTTTAGGGTTTTTTTGTCGTTGTTCATTTAAGGCCGCAGATTAGAAACAGTCAAAGACGACAGGACTAACAGAGACATCACATGGATGGAGATTTTCCTTATGTTCCACTCAGCTTGTTATTGTTGTTGACGCCTTTAGGCAAAGTCACCAAGCACATCCTCAGATCAACCGCCCGCCTTGAATTTTTTACCATCTTCAGATGTGTATAAGAGACAGGCTCTGTCTATTTTGACAGCTCTTCGCGCTTATGACATGACCTTGAGCCATGACAAGTAGAAAACAGGACGGTTTTAAACCTCACTCCTATTACATCATTTTACTCTGTTTGCAAGTTTCATTATTAGAATTAAAATATTTTAAGTGGACAGACTGCTAAACCAAACTCCATTCTAAAAGTAGGTGTTTATGGTTGGGCCATATTTTTTCACAGTAAAAATTTTAGTTACACCATCACTAATACTGTTTCCTGATTCGTTCCAATCTACAGACACAATCGGCACACATCATAACTTGTGATGAGGTGTTTGCCACAGATGTACATGTACTGACTGGCCGGGTCCCACGGTTTAACATTTTCATCCTCTGCACGGATGACCTGAAGGTACAGATCCTTTTTTCACTGTCCTCCACTCTTTGGGGAAGTAAAGAAAATATTAATCTGGGGTTGATGTCATTATTTGACGCTCAAAATGCGAGGCAGCAGCTTTTAGGTATGGTGCCACTGGTTTTTGTCAATTTGCGATTGCACTTTTACAGTCCACTTTTTCACACAGAAGGGAGTGTGGTGGCAGGGAAGTGATGTATGGCTGCTCTCGTGTTTTGACATTCTTCACTGATACATGCAGCTGTTTCAGCCGACCTACTGGTATTTCCTAACTTTTGCCTGTTTGCTACCTGTTCATATTCTTGTTCTCTTGCTTTGCCCGTTTGTCTTGCTGCTTTTGTATGCTACCCTTGTTCTG
Organism: Lutjanus campechanus; assembly: GCA_027495735.1. NCBI lineage: Eukaryota > Metazoa > Chordata > Actinopteri > Lutjaniformes > Lutjanidae > Lutjanus > Lutjanus campechanus. The sequence goes on from JAJHUR010085414.1 coordinate 38,787, forward strand.
TGGCTGCAGTGCCTGATGCCATTTGTCTTTCAGCTACCTGTCCGATGTGATTCATGTAATGCTCTTTGTCATATGTATTCCTTGTTGTGATTGTATGTAAGCTGTGGGTGTGTTTTTTCAGAATGTGTGCTTGTTTTTTTTAACTTTTGATATATTTTTAGTCCCTACCCTGTTACTGTTGGGCTCTTTGACTTGCCTGGTAAGTTGCCTCGCAAGGAAATGCTAAAAGCCAATACTGCTTGGTGTAATGTCTGATAACAGCTCTGTGCTGATAGCAGTGGATTGTAAATAAAGCATTCTGCAGTTTTAATTGGTTCTTTTAGATGCTGCCATCC
>JAJHUR010085414.1:39638-55035 GCA_027495735.1 Lutjanus campechanus
AAAAAAATGAACAATAAGAGGTGTATAAAACTAAAATAAGAATAAAGGTAAAAATAGAAACTATAGCAATATAGCAAGACAAATATACTAGGTAAAATGACTGCAGTGTGATTAATAGCACGCCTAGTGTGTAAACAGAATACATCAGACTAATAAATATGATTAAGTAATGATACTTGCCATGTTAAAAGATATATGACAAATGGCACCTTCAGTATTTGCCTGACAAGCTGATAGTCATTATAAATGACAGCAGAAACACTCAACAAGGATGCTGATTTAAATTCACAATGATTTAGTAGGGCTTCTCCATTATGGAAACACTGTGACCTTGTGATATTATATCTACGACCTGCAGACCTCGAGCAGACCTCGAGCATTAAGACCAAAAAGCACATCACAGAGTGGCCGTCACTCATGCATGCATGGATGTGTGTATGGGCACTTACTGTACACAGCTTCACAAGGTGACGAACATGACTCTCATATGAATAATTGAAAATGCTTGAAGAGCCTTTGCTCTTTGCACTACACACTTGACCTTTACTCTCTTGCTCTGAAGTATGAGCAAACAATAGTGCCTTGAATGGAAAATGGAAATATAGCCACAACCAGTGATGACCGAGGTCCAAGCAGATTATGAGAATTTGGATGCTTGTATCTTATTTACTGGACAACAGGCAATTGAAAACACACCAGATGCATGAATTGCGACATTGTTGGAAAGTAGGACTTGGCCACGTGGGGATTCCAACCCTGGACATTTGTATCCCCGAAGAAGATGACTTACTGACTGTGCCCTGGTATTTTTGTATAAAAATAAATAATAGAATAAAATTCTGAAAAAATACAAACAAAAATCTTGCACACACAGTATAATTTACAGGAAGATAGTGAAAATCACTGTGGACTCACCAATTAACTGATCTGAACACCATTTGAAACTCTTTATTTTTACCATCTAGAGACTGTCTCGCTCAATTTCCGTAGCATTTAAATGCAGACTTGCAGAGGTATAGATGTAAATTAATTTTACACCTATAACTGAGAGAGAGCACACTCTTATACATAAGGGTTCCAAAAAGGTTCCCTGTGAAGGGCTGAGGTTCTTCCCAGACCCATTTGCTTCTGAAGAAGCCTTTTTAAAAAAAAGGTTGGTCCAGGGTTTGTTGAAAGACTGAAAGGGTTCCATTAAGAACTCTTTTTCGAAGAAAGAGTTCTTCAATGATTGTTGCAATTCTTGAGGAACTCTTTTGCAAAGGTTCTTTCATAGTTTGAATTATGGGTGAGCTAAGGGGACAAGGAGAGGACATAAGCTCCACTTTGAGATATTTTGGGGGAGCTCTAAAACAACGCCCATTTTTTTGGTCACAGCTTATACTTTACTTTCTGTACATTAAGGCTCCCAAGATAAAGTATATGAGAGAATATGAGGTCAGTGTTATGTGTTTATTTGCTCATTACATTGTTCTACCATGAGATGTGTAATTATTGAAGGGATGAAAAGCAGAAAAACGTTGTCTGTGCCCCCTCTGATCACTGAATGTATTCTTTTATTTTGAAAAAATCTACGCCTCATCACATCCTGATCTTCAGCCATCCCTTCATCACTGTCTAGACTCCATCATTAACCATGGCTTCACTACCCCCTCATACACAACAATACAGGAGGTCTAATCACCAAAGACTTTCACATATCTCCTCCTGATTGTGCACGTCACTTAAATGTATTTCATACACTCAGAATGAGGCCTCTGCTGATTGAAATATTCTTGTCTTCTTGCCTCTATGAAATGATACTGACAGTATTACTTGTCTGTGGTAATAGCAGTAGTAACCCTGCATTTGACCACACTGCCACACATTTCCATGTATGCATGTGCAAGTGACAGGCTTAGTAGCAGTGGGCATTGGAAAATAGGGGTCCCCAAAAAAACCACTGAATAATTCGAAACCTTGGGTTCTTTGTACCATAATATAAAAGAGTTTTCAGTAGAACCTCTGAATGGCTCCGCTTCAAATACGTGCCGAGTGTATTTTTGATGGATACCACATCATTTAGCACAGAGCAGATCGAACAGGCAGGAAGTCAGACACGGAAAAGGCAGGGAGAATCTGGTTAATTTCCAAAATAAAGGAAAAGAAACTATTTAATCACGTAGCCTGCTTATCCGTGGTCACAGAGCAAGAGCAAGGAAAGAGGACATGACCAACAAAATCTGAGCAAGTAAACATAATCAAGCTAGCAAAACGCTCTGCTGCTGAAATGGTCCCGAAACGCTGCTGGTGGCACTTGCAGCCTTATGGAGGACAGATCGGAACCGTGGCGCAGATGTACCGTGCTTGGTGTCATCAGCTAGAAAGAGGTAGAGCGAGGGGTTCTGGGTAGAGCCATTAGACCATCGAAGGGTTCTCCTATAGATCCCCTCGTAAGGGCTTCTAACTTACCCCCCTCCCACACACATATTGTTAACCCAGCTACACTCAGGGCTTTACGATTCACTCTGCTCTTCTAATAGCTCTGGGTTACATGTCTGTCACTACAGCAACTGATGTGAACATCCGAGAATGTTCTGTGACTACTCCTTTGATCTTTTAGTCCAGTTTCACACCAGCAGCTTTCAGCCCTAGCTTTAATCCGTTTTCAGGGTATAAAAATCAGGGCTAAACCTGTTGGCCAAGAAGGCCACTTTGGATATTGTACCGGTGTGAAAGCATCCTAAGCCTGGGGTGTAGTGCAGTGTGAAAGTCCTATTGGGGGGTTTGGGTGAAACCTTTCAAACTGTTTATTTTTGGTTCTGGCTTTAACTCTCTGGAGTGGAACCTTTATGGGTTTTTTTTATGGGGACAAGCCGAAGAACCTTTTATGGTTCTAGCTAGCACCTTTATTTCTAAGAGTTTAGCAGCAGCTCAAATGGCTGAAAAGAAACAGGAGTGCAGTTTCTAACTTGTAGTGATTTCATAGTTCACTGAATGTTAAGGTAATTTTTTTTTCAATTTAATGAACACAAATCCCAACTCAGTGCCAGACCCTTCACATATTATATGCGCTATAATCATTGCTCCACTTTTCTCTCTAAGAATCAGTGTTTATTTACATATACGCATATAATTAATTCATGGTCTGTTCCCTCCATAACCATCTTTGTGGCTTGTATGAATACCACTAGGACTATTTTTAGGCCTGGTCTCCAGAGGCAGAACATTTTCTCAGTAAAACTCACTGTCACAAAAGCCTTAGTAAATCTGATTTCAGTTTTCAGAAAGAGCTGTGGCCACACAAAAAACAACTTAACCGAGGACTTTGCTTTGTACTTAGATGCACAGGCGAGAGTGCTCTTCACATTGCTGTCAGAGCGCCTTTTTCCATGCCTGATGATTTATTATCTCAGAGGCGTATATTCTCTACTGAGGGAATGGCCTACCTTTGCCAGCTTCCAGAGTCTTGTATCGCTAACGTGGCCTCCCAGAGCCATATTTCCACTGTGTGAGACATTTGCCATGCATTTGCACAGCAGGTGCTTTATCACCTTATTACATTTCAGCGGATATAGTTATTGGTATCTTAATGAACAAAAATCAGTGCCAAGTGCAACTTAATGTGGTAATGATGATGGTAATAATGATGATGATTAGCTGCACTGCTGTACACAAATTAAAATAAAAGCTCGGCTGAATGGGTTGAGAAGGCTTTGTGAGATCAGTTTGCTCTGATTACCAGTGTGTTGTGTTTTGTGGCTCCAGGTATAGCAAGACTGGAATTCACAAAGATGGGCTTCTAGTGTGCCACAGGTGACTGAGGATGTTCGAAGTATAGCTGTGCCGCTCTCAATCAGCAGGAGTTCACTCCATCTCTTAATTTATCTTGTAAACCAATAATGCTCTCCAGGTGATTATTTAGCTTAAACCTGATTTAAACTGTTTAGTTTCTTCTGTCCCTGTGTATCATATAAACAAACAGCAGACAAGAAGCACAAGATGAGGAGCACAGACATCAACACATTTAGGGAAAAATAACAACCCTAACCTATCGCCAGATAAGAATGTTGAGGACGACTGACCCTTCTTAAGTCCCGCCTCTTTTTGCTCTGTGCTCCAATAACAGTTGAGTAAGACTGGTACCTCGCAGAACATCTATAAACTTTATCTTTCCCCCACCTAACTATGTGCCAGGCTAATCTATATTGAACAGAACACTTAAGATAAATAACGTTAGGAAAATGCTAAATTTGTGTAGATAACCTAGCTAGTTAGCAAGAGCTTTGCTAACATTATCTAACTTGAGATGTAACTATATGTCGTGTGTACAAAAAGAAAAAATGCCAAGTTAAAATAATTTAATGACCACCTGAATTCTGCAATAGCCTGCTTTTATTGTGAGATTTTAAAAAATACTGCAGATCCATGTTCATTTGTAGAGTAAGTGCAACAAATATTTTTTATTGCTGGGCTGACTATCATGGACCAAGGTACACACTGAACGCTAAGTCCATCCAGACTCTCGAGCCTATGCCTTGTGTCAAGTAATGTTAGTAAAATGCTAGCTAACTAGCCTGCTAACAATGGTATAGATGACCTAGCTAGTTAGTTAGTTTTGTGAACATTTAATTGTGTTTAGATGTGACAATGTGCCACTTTTACCGTTCCCTCAGCACCATCTTTTCATCATCTACAAAATTTGGTTTTCTTTTCAACATAGACATAAGTAGCACATAGCATGTCTAAGTAGCCACAGGAAACAGGAGAGGAGAAATGGACTAAAGTTCCAAGGGGTACTTAGCAGAGGTCAATTTGTCAATACCTTGGATTTTCCTCAATGACATACCATTGTTTTCAAAATTCTTGCTCTCTGTATCTGCTTATGGTAAAGATTGAGGTTATGGCAAATAAACTATGGTTAGGATTAAGCAACTAAAACTCTTCAAGACTGGAGAAAGATTGTGGTTCGGGTAATAAAAAGATGAATGGCAAAAGACCTTTTTCACAGCAGCCATTTTGACATAATTTAATAGATTAGAGACAGGTGGTGCCAATGCTAATAATTCAGGTCAAACAGAGCCAGGGTGCTGCTATTGTGTGTGTTGGCTCACTGGAAAGACTCTGCTACACTAAATGAAACAGGATCTTGATTAGTATCATCAGTAACACCTGTGTTTACCCTGCCACTTCATATCAATACGGTTGCTGTGAAAAAGGTCTATTGCAAGTCTGAGACAAACTGTGGCCAATGTCCACATCCTTACTTTTGTCCTTGTTTCATATAGACCATGGACATTTTTCACGTCATCGGATTGCTTGGATACTAGGCTGAAAATAGCTAAGACATACTATATATCATATAATATTGATATTCACTGATGTGCACATGAGAGGTGAGGTCTGGGATAGCAGAGTCCTCTAATGCCCAAAAAGGCTATGACAGCAAACTGTATTCATCTTTTAATATATAGTACAGTGTAATTTTTCTATTCATAATAGGTGCAAGCAGGAACAAACTTCCACATGCTGTTGTTTTCCTTACTAGCTGTCCCGCTTACAGTGGCTTCATCTCTGCAGTAGACCTTTGAATCCCAGGATACAATGAAACTACCCAAGCCTTTGCTGATTTGTGGCTTTGGTCAATCATAAGACTCAATACGTTAACCCTGTCATGGGATTTCCTTCCTGGCTCAAGTGCCGGCTGTAATGATATCGACAGCACAGATGGACCGCTGATTGGAAAACATACACACATACAAGAATGGAAATCGTTATATAACAAGAAAGAATTCCCTTTGTGGTCCAGGATGCTAAATCTGTGGAAAAATAGCTGCTGGATATTCCTGATTCCTGATTCCTGTCAGCGAGGTCAGAATGTGATTAGCAAAATCATTATCCATGGCGACTGACCAAGTGAGGTCTCTAATATCAGGGGCAACTGGAAACAAGAAGCAGTCTGGGAATTTGCTCATTAATTCATTATTAATTAATGAGACTAATATGAAAAAGATTGAACATATTTTTGAAGGTTTTCCTCCCCATGTTTTTGTGTAGAAAAAGCAAAAGTTTAAAGTTCAATGACACCTAATTCAATATAATAGCCTGCTATCATATGGGTTATTTAAAATATTGCAGAGCCATGATCATCTGAGGATAACAGATCATTTTTATTGCTGGGCTGGCTATAAGATATTATATACCCATTGGACAGCCAAGGTCTGCATCCAGACCGAACAGCAAGTAAATCCAGAAACAGCCCACATTATGAGAAATTATAAGAAAGAAAAGTCTTCAGCCTTGATTTAAAAGAACTGAGAGTTGCAGCAGACCTGCAGTTTTCAGGGAGGTTGTTGTCCTTATTGCTTAATACATTGTAATGACCGCTAGCTCCAATCTCTAGATGAATGTGGTTTTAATGTGGTTTACTGTATTTCTCTATCATTGACAATAGTTGTCATGGCAACGTTGACTGCTGGACAAAGTGCTGTGCGTTGTTGCTACCGGGTTCAAGCAGTAATGTCACTCAGGAGAATTAGCCATCAGCTCCAGGTCCACTGTCTGAGTCAGAAATAAATAGACTGAATGTTTGAGCCGGACTAGATGTCCTGCTTGTTGAACGTATGCTGCTTATAAGGTTTATGTGAGTTGATTAAATGTTGTTCAGGTATAAGTTGAGACCATGCCCCAAAATTTGATTCATTCTTGTTTTCAAAAGTCAAACCACTACAGGGTAGATGCCTTCCAAAAGCTATCTTTTATCCAGTGGTGTTTGGTGTCAAACTGCACATCTGGGTGAAGTGCTGGTCAACATGTCATCGTCTTTGCTACCCTACGTCTAACAGGGAAAGTCACCACAAAGTCACAAGCTATTAGCTGTCATGAGCTAAGTGGCAGAATAAAAATGTTTATTTTTTTATATCAAAATTTTAGACTAGTGGTAACTTGTCTTGGTAGCATGTCTCACATTGTCCCACACAGACATACTCTTTGTCCCATATTTGATTTGTTAGGATCTGGTCACCCTAAATGGGTCAGGTGTGATTGAAAGGGATTATGTTTATGAGTCTTTACATTTTTTTTTAAAGGAAAAGTTTGCATGTTATGCCTTCTTTAACCTTTGCACGCTGGGTCTGACTAGCTGAAGCTTGGAAATGGGAAAACCTGCTGCGAGACTCTAACCTTGAATTCCGAAGGTTAACAAAAAACATTTTATTTTTGCTCCTGCTTGATGTTTCTGCCTCTTCCCCACTGGCTGCAGGTTTTCTATTTCTATCCATGTTTTGGCAACGAGTGCTACTGTAGATACTTTCAGCTGTGATGGCAACTTCTACCTGCTATTGCAGATTGCACCAGTCATGTTGCTGCTGCTAAGATGACCCTTCGACTATACGCTATATAAAGAAAGGGCTGGGAAAGAAAAGATGATCACAAGAACGACCCATTGGGAAATTTCCTGAACCTCCCGATGGCCAGTCTTGGGTAACATGGATAAGCTGTAATACATGTGGAATTAGGTGAATACTGTATATCTGTAGATAAGGCTAAAGTCTAAGAGCTGTAATTTAGAAATGGGGAACTGGCCAAAGAATGTCTGACAGATGACAAGATGTGCTGGCCAAGAATCCAGTCAGGACACTCTCTCCTGTACCTATCCCATATCTATCTCAATAAAAAAATAAATAATACTTGACGAGTGCAGATTGCCCATTTTCCAGAGGGAAAAAAAAACAAAACGAAGAGCGGGTTTGGAATATTAATCAGAGCAAGACTTGACTCTTAAAAAGGGCACGAAAGCCCACAAGGACATATGCGAATGACTAATGCCATGTTTGCCTATCTGTCATCTGTCTCTCTTCTCTCTGTTTTGTCTCTTTTACGTTTTTTGCTGTGTGCGTGTGTATTTATGTGCGTGTGTATGTGTGCATGTAAGACTAATTTAACATGCAGATGTGGTGGCTGCAGTCATCGGGGGAGACGTGAATCACTCAACAGCTGACCACAGTGGAGAGAGGAGGCTGGAAGGAGAAGAAAGGAAAGCAATTAAATCTGGGGAAGAATGTAAAGGATTGGAGGAATAAAGAAACCGAACACATGAGCAGACTGAGAAGAGGTGTTGATAAGGATGCATGGAAGAGGAAATTAATGACAGAAGAGAGTACAAAAGAAGAATTAGAGGAAATTCATTGCCTTTTTATTGACTGAAATGTTTATTTTGCTGCGTTTAAAACCCAGCATGGTGCTGACTGTTTGACTGTCACCTACTATCACAGACTGTCTCATCCTCACATGCATGCACACATATCCAGCACTGCTCATTATTATACCTGCCAGGGGAGCATGCAATTGCTTCAGTGCGTGTGTGCATTCTTGATCAACAAACCTGCAGGTTCTCTGCAGATAATCTTGAATACTGTGACTGTATGCTGAAAGACCTCTGTGATTCAGAATTTTGAAAAAAACTTGAAAAAACATGTTTTTATGGCTCCATGAATGGCTCAGGTCATCCCATTCTTGTAAACGTGATATCTCAAGAACGCCTTGAGGGAATTTCTTCAAGCTTTGCATAAATGTCCACTTGAACCCAAGGATGAACTGATCAGAATTTGGGGGTCAGAAGTCACAGATCAAGGTCACTGTGACCTCATGTCTGTCCTGTTCTCATGAAGGCAATATCTCAGGAATGCTTGGAAGAAATTTTTGTCAAACTTGGCACTGTGGCATCATAATATTGTTCTCTATTAGCTCTCTGTGCTCCTCTGTAAAAAATAGTCTCAAAGTGAAGACAGCATGTTTCTCACTGGAAGTTATTCACTTGAATCACTTGTATAGTGAGAACTTTTTTTTTTTTTTTTTTTTTTTTTTTACCAAAAAATACACTTAATACCTTTTATTAAATTCCCACAAAGTCACAGGTCAATATAGTAAGTTCCATATCAAATTTCTTCTTCAGTGTCTTCACCACATACATTATATGAGTCTGGACAGACATGAATGTCATCTGTAACTTGACTGGTTGGTGGAGACAACTTGAAGGTAGTAATTAAAATTTTTGACTGCTCTGTTTTATACGACCAGTGACAGCTGACTTCTCACTCTTCTTAACTGGCTATTAGGCATCACAATCGATCAACAACTGCTTCAGTTTGAAGTCTTGTTTCAGCTCTGGACACTGTACGTAGGGGTCATGTTAATCCACTGGTTGCATCTTGCAGTTGTGGTGGCATTGCAGTTGATTCTTCACCATCTGTTGCTTAGCGGGGATTTACACTCCACAAAGTGACCTCCTCTAGTTCATGCTGAGATCTCTCTCCTGCTTTTGCTTCATGCAGTTCTCACCCTGGCATTTGAGTCAAAAGTTCAAGTGTAAGAAGCACTTGTTGTTTGTGTAGCGATGATTGTAGTTACCTGGGCAAAGACTGTGAAGGCACATCACCTAAAATTTTTGTTTTGCAAGGAACAGACTGATTGAATATCTCCTTCACTGTTGTGCTCAAGGTAATGGATTTTTGTCATTCAATGTGCCAAGCAATTTCTAGGTTCAGTGATCACACACACAAGTAAGGTATATATGATGCTATTTAGGTTCACTTGACTCTTTTTGTGGTATGATATTGGCTATAATAATCACAGTTTGGAGACTCTGATGATGACTGTGATACTGAGAGAATCCAGTGCTGTGATGTGGTTTATATACTTTGCAAAACAGGCTGGCTTCCTTTTCTACAGTAAGTCTTTACTCAAGCAATTTTAGTTCATTAACCTTGTCCCTTGACTCACTTTCCCTTGATTCCAAAAGTGAGATATTTATCTTTTAATCTTTATAGTAATCGATGACAAGAGTAGAAGGACAAGAGTGTGAGGAAATAAGAGTGAAACAAAGAGAAAAAGAAAGACAAAGATGGAGAGGAGGTGCAACAGGATGACAGCAAGATTAAAAGACAGATAAATGGATGAAGGTATGGAGTGATTTATAAAGCCTCAGTGTGAAATACTAATACAGCTTTTCCCTAAGTCACCTCGTCTCCCCGCCTTTTCTCATTCCCAGGCTGCTCTCACAATTTCATCACAAAAAAACACCTAAAAGCATTTAGATTAAATTAGATTAGATTAGATTAGATTAGATTCAACTCTATTGTCATTGCAGGAGCAACGAAATGCAGACATGCAACATGCATCACTAGTTTTCAGAAAAGCTGCAACAAGCCACAACAATCTCAAAAACGTCTGTAAAATCCTGGAGGGACTGAAAAATCAACATTATCTAAAGTTTACCTTTTTCCAGAAATCCAGAAGTTACCATGATCTTTTCCTAAACCATGTAATTTGGTAACCTAACAACACTGCCAGAAAGCCTTTGAATACACGGTTCTGGTAGTAAAATCATCACAATGTCTCATAAAGACACTAAAGAGTACCTTGTGCATCAGTATGAGATATTTGATGACCTGGGGTAAAGACGGGTTGTCTCCACACAGCAAAATGCAAGGAATGAAATCGAAGCTTATATTTTGTGACTCCAGCTTTATGAGTGCTGACTGAGCTATATCGTGGGTTTCCCAACCTCTGCAGAGCAATGTGCTGAAATTTGCCTACACTAGTTTAGCCAATCAGGTTAGAGCCTCAAGAATCTTTTTGTGGTTTAAACGGCTGTTTTTTTTCCTCAGCATACAACAGCTTCACTTCCACAGCTGATATCCCTCCAAGCTTCTCAAGACAATAAAACCGCCTCACAAAATCAAAGCAGATTAACTCCTTTAAAAGCTTCACTACAATGCCATCATGAATTCATTATGCATGTTCAGTCCCAGGGAGGTACTGTAGCTGGCCAGAGGAGGCATTATTCAGTTTTACAACTACACGCTATTAAAAGACTTCCTGAGCTGCTCACAGATGTTAAAGTGTCTTACGGAGGGTGCTTTCTTCTTCAGAGGTGTCATGTTGGGGGTCAGAGTCATCTTTCTTCTGGCCACCTTGTCTACTCGTCCTGAATAATGCTCACAGCTGATCTTGCACTTAAGGACACATTTTTTTCAGCCTCCTTGTATCACTGTTGTGCAACAACTGACTGATAGAAGATGTTATAGTCATTGTGATTCGTTATTTATTCAGCCGCTGAAATGAAGCGGCTACAATATAATGGCCATTTAAAAAGAGCTTCAGACACTCCTTTCTCCCACACGTCCAACAATTTTTCTAACTTTCCAAAACCAACAGTGCAACATTCACATGGTTTTAACATTGCAATTGGCGAGAAAGTAGGGGGTACTGTAGGAAAACTGGTAAGTAGGATTTGATATACTCCTTCATCTTAATTCCTTCTTGTTTTACACAACCATTTCTGTCACCTTTTTGTATATAAATACGAATTCAACACTTTAAGCAGGACTGGGTCAGATTCCTTTGAAATGTAGTCAGCTACTGAATAAAAATTATATTGCATTTTTTGTAATTATTTATATAATCCATTGGATTACAAATAAAATGCATTTCTGCATGGGGGTCTTTTTTGTGGAGCCGTTGTTTCATGTCAGATGCACTTTTTATGAGATGTTTATCATGAAAAAAGTTTCAGAAATTTAAACTTGTCATATTTTCAAGATGTAATCAAAAAATGTAACCAATTAATCATTGACAATGTAACTATAATCTATGTAATAAAGTTTTTTTTTCAGTGTAATCTGGGCTGATTATAGTTTTTGTAGTCTGATTACATAATGACAATTACTATCCAACTCTGACCTTGACTATCTCCCAATATGTTATCCTCATATTTACATGACTACCACATCTCCTTTCTCTGTATGATATGCTAATTTTTCACTTATAAATAAACACTTTTGTCTTCTGAACTGGTCGTACAACACTTTGTCCAAGTGGGTTCTTTTCTTTAAAAGGCAATACAAATTCTTATTTCCACAAAGAGAAATATAGGCTGAGATAGAGACATCAAGATAGTAGAAACAGGGTGCTGACAGATTAACGTAAACATGTCAGGGTCACAGATGTGACATGAGTTATAGGGGAATGATGGGTTGATGACATTGATGAAGTGAAGTTGGCTCTTGTGAAACCTATATTGACAACATGCCAGGCTCTCCTCGAGGGTAGTCCTGCAGTTCCTTTGCTTCTCTATAACTATCAATCTCCTCTGTCGAAATGTTAACCCCTCATCCATCTGATAGACGAGGTTGTTGCTTCTTCTATAAGATTTTGAAGCTTCAATTATTCATACACGAGACTGTCTCGTGTAGTTTAACCACAAAATGCTGCTTCCACCATATTTGATACACCAACAGGACATTTGCTGCAAACCCTTGAAGTGTTCACAGACAAACTGAAAGACTGGAAAGTGTTTCACAAAGGTATCTATCCATCATATTATGCGAATGGAGAGGCAGTGATTTTTTTCACAATAAAAATATTCTCTCCATAGTCATAATTTACCAATATTACCATACAAATTGTTTGCACTCTGCTTTCAGCAATCCATTGTAATTTCCTGCTTCACATACAAGTCGGTTCAGTCACTGATTGCTCGAAATGATTTAAACATAAGTCTTGAAATGGTTCCACTCTGTATTCATGAATAGCAAATACACAAGTTAACTTAAAATACATTATAAGAACATTATCATGATTTGTGTTTGTGAGTTGGATTTCAATTTTGTGCCAAAGCTTCTTTTCTCTGTCCTTGTCCTTACCTTGATGCATTAAGATTATATTAGCCTGGTAAGCTAACATTCAGTTATGAAAGAAATTAAAGTTTGCCTAAGGGGAACTCTAAATCCTCAGATGGAGGGAGTCTTCTTTACTGTGGGAACTTTATGACCTTAGATGACCTATGGACATACTTTATATAATCCTGGATTACTGTCAAGTTCAGATGGGATAAAAATCACTAGTCATGTTCATCTGGCTAATATCAGGAAAAGGAGAACCTGAGCATTACTGACAGGTAAGGCAGACAGCTTATGATATTTATGTCTATATTATTTAAAAATCTGGGTTTTCCACTGGGTTTTGGCTTCGTGTCCACACACAACAAAGAGTTTTTTGTTTTTAACATTGCATGTGTACCGATGTCTCCTTTGTTTGTCAGTGTGCACTTTTGTACTGTTTACATGAGGGGCTGATTTGTGCAACATGGGAATACAAAGAAAACCTTTTCATGTCTACATTGGTCCTGAACAACCTCTGCAAAAGACTGCGTCAGCCTGTGGAAGGACCAACAGGAAAAATGAGGACATCTGTGGATGCCCGTTGTATTACCTGAGTGACTCTGGAAAGCCACTAATGCACTGGACTCTCCTGGCAAGTTGTTTCAGTCATCATCCAGCAAGTCTGTTAGGCCATCACCATCTTCCTGCATCTACGACTACATCAAAACACGAAGTACAGAGCCCGAAATGAAAGATCTTGTTGTCAACTAATTAGCTAAACCAGCTAAACTCTGCTCTCTCTGTAAGTGTTTAGCAGTGCAGCTATATACAAACATAGTATAAATTGTCTCAGTAATAACACACAAGCATAAAGTAAGTTGCAATTTAAAGAATAGCCCAACTAAAAGGATATATAAGTATCACCAGCAAACGTGGACTTGGAGCATGTGTTATGATACTGTGGAGTATTTGACAGAACTGATGTTACATACAAAAAGACACTGAGAGGACAATGAAGGAAAAGAAAGACAAAAACACAATGTTATTGAAAATGTTTGAATAAAAATAGCTTTAACCTTGAGAAAAATGTGGACAGCCAACACATCTTCAGACCTACAACACAGAATAGGTCAATTGCCAGTTTCTCCCAAAACAACATAGACAGTAGTCATGTAACATTACACACTTGGTTTGCGTTGTAAAATGGTTGTAGTTTGTTTAGGTTTAGGCATAAAAACAAGTTTTGGAAAAAATATCAGGGTTAGGGTTAAAATAATGTCATATGACATAAAGAAACTAAAGTAAACTCCACGTTGGCTTTTTGTTTCACACTGGAAGTGAATCCCAGTTTCTTGGATAAAAATATGATGTTAGTTTTCACTATCCATCCACCCTACCACACCGTACAATAAACAGGAATATGAGGTGAAATAAGCTGCTTACACATTTGACCTAGGTGATTGTTTTTCTAGTGAGGATGAGCTGGAACAGTAGTCACATTTCCGTGGCTCATCATTACAGTCTGCTTCCTGTTTACACCGCCACGTCCATGCCCAGTGTACACGTAAGTTTTTATGTGATATGTGTTTTTGGGCAGTTAAGGACTGAGATTATTTCTGAAACGTTGCTAAAACGCTTGTCTAGATGGAGATTGTTTTGGTGCTGTGTGGATTAGGCCTTAGTGTGATAGGTCTATTACAAGTAGAGTAGTGTTATTCCCAAAAAAATATTGAGTTATTGAGTTTGTGGAATCATTATGTTATTAACTTGCTGTTTGTTGGTTTGTTTGTTAATTAGAAAACCTTCCTTAGCCTATGTGTCCTCCTCATGGAAGAAAGATTGACTAAAAGACAACATCTGATTGAGTATTTTTGTCACAGTTTCATGCCTGTTAAGACCACTAATGCGCTTTCAATCACTGTATGGATTTCCTGCACTAGCCTAGCCAGTCACAGCTATAGATAGATAGATAATGGATCAAACTTGCAACTAAGCCCAACAGATATCAACCAAACAGGGGTGGGGGAAAAAAAGAATCACTAAGTATCTCGACATCAATGTAATTTCTTTTACTCCTTGCTTTATAGAGCTACCAGGCACGGGGATAAAGGAGAGCCTTGTTTAAGTGGAAGTGATTAAGTCTGATTGATGAGCCTGCGAGGAGTCTTGGGGAGGAAGGGGGAGGCTGAACTAGGCCAGCGGGGCTCTTGCTGTGCTTGATTCAATTCCCACAGCGCACGAGCTGTGAGAGATTATCAAGCAGTAAAAATTTGGTGGAATTACGTGTCCTTCCACTGCTGCCTTATCAAGAGAGCTCAAATAGTCTTATTGACATCGGCAGTGGTTAGCCCTAAGGCAGGAGCCGTTTGGTATCCCAAAGTTTTTACAATTTCAGGTCACAGTGAGCCCAGAGAAAATAGGTAGTAAGATGGGCAAGATTGAAGAGACATTTCCTAAAGCAGGTTTTCTCATGTAAAGTCAATTAATGGTCCAGAGTGTTTGGATTTACAGAGATATATTGGCAATACATGGCAGAATTTCAATATAACATTTATAAGTATGTCTTAGAATGAGGCTTTTATATTTACAGAGGGTGCAGGTCCTTTTCCATGGAGGCCGCCATGTTGAACTGCCATGTTTCTACAGTAGCCCAAAATGGACAAACCACACCCTGCCTCTAGATACGGCCTTTCAGGGTCCTGCACAGGGTGAGAAACAGAGCCAATCCGTGACTTGCAATTAAGTCAAATCCGCACCCG
>JAJHUR010085415.1:0-26713 GCA_027495735.1 Lutjanus campechanus
GTGTAACAGTAGTCACTTCAATAGCCACCAGTCGCTACATCAATCAGAACTCCCACTCAAGCAAAGAAATATTGTTGATGTTGTTTTGTCTTTAGGAACAGCAGCCCAGGTAGCCGAGGCTCTATCTATGCATCCTAGTGAAAGGAAAAAAACATACATGTGCATAAACACCCACACACACACCCATACACACACACACACATATTTCTGCAGTCATTAAAATGAGAAACGGCCGTTGGTGTAGAAGCTGTTGAAACACCATTAAGAAATGGAGACAAATGCAGTGGATCCCAGCCTGCTATGGCAACCTTACTACAGTAAATCAGACAGTGACGAATATTACTGAGACCACGCTGCATGCATATGTACACACACACGTTACACACATAGACAAAAGACAGGCGCACACACTCGTCCGCACACAAACTGTGCAAACAATCTGCGAGGCACCTTCCAAAAAGGCTCCTTCGGTGGATTAATGAGTAATTATCCTAATTAAATGTTTCCTGATCATCCGTTATGATACATGGATGATTATTATGTTCAGAGATGATTAAATGATAGTATAACACAGCAGTCTGAAATCATTTCAAAGAATTAATGAGCGTTTGTACAGAGGAGCCGAGTGGAAATAAGGCACAAATTAAAGATTGAATTAACTTTGATTTAATCAATTCAGGACTAATTGTGAGCCACACTGATAGAAAAGTTTTTGCCATTTAATCACAGATGGAGATGCATGTTCTGTTCAGTTTTTTCAAGGTAGAATCCAAATGTGAAAAAATGCATCCTCACTAACTCAAACTTTCTGCAGGGCTTTTCAGAAAAATCACTATCAAGCACAATACAGTTTAGCAGATAGTAACTAATATGCAAAAAACTGTTTGTAGTGTTAGATATATGCCAATATGTACTCGTTATTTCAACATTTTAACCTGAACACCCATGTGGACAGTCTGTGGTAGATTACAACAACAACCGCATTTTCTACATAACCTTAGAGTTCACGGTGTTGATCAAAACTTTATGAGTTTTTTACCAGATAGTCTTTGAGAGCCTTATCAGATATTGCATCACAGCTTGGTCTGGTGACCTTTCTGTGCAGCTGAAATCCAAACTGGTCCGACTGCTGTAGACTGCATGGAAGATTAAACGGGTCAAACAGCATACGTCCTTGCAGGCTACTTACAAATGGGCTACACTAGGACAATCCGATAAAATAGTTACTGACCCATCCCATTTTCTACATTCTGAGTACCAGCTATGTCAATCAAACTTTTAAAGGCACAGTTCAGCCCAAAAATCAAAAATACATATGTTTCCTCTGGCCTGTAGAGCTATTTATCCATCTAGATAGTTTTGGTGCAAAGTTTTTGGAAAAATTCTCCATACAAGTGTAATAGAATTAGATGGCATTTGGTTTGTGGTGCTCAAAGCACCTAAAAAATACACATGAAAACCTCAACAGCAACGTCTCTTTATAGAAATCATGACCCCGGTTACTCATGATAATCAACAGACCTTATTGTGACCAGTTTCGTGTAGGAACTATTTTCTTCTTCATAACCTGAGTCATGATTTCTGGAAAGAAACATTTCTGTTGAGTCTTTCAAATGTATTTTTTTGGCACTTTAGGCACCACAGGCCATGTGCCATTTATTTTCATTATATTCAACAAAGGGCTGACATCTCCATGGCTGATATCTCCAAAACTCAGCAACTTTCACCAAAACAATCTAGATTAATAAACAGCATTACAAGCTAGAGGAAAAATATGTATTTTTGATTTTGCAATGAACTGTCCTTTTAAAAAGTGACAGATAAGGAATGTACTGGATGGACCTTTAGGAAAAGGGATTATTCTGTTTCCGTGTTTTTTGTTGATTTTTTTTTAATGTAAAATGTCTTTTCATGGCTGTTTTAAGCTGTTTTATCAGTAAGATTTTATCTGGAGATGCAGAAAACGCCACACTCTAAAGCTATAACAACTTTTCTTTTGATCCTTTAAAGACATATCTGCTCCTATGACCAGTTGATTGTGTTACTTAGCCCAATGTAAACCAATAAACAGGGCTAACCTTGTAAGCAGGGTCGATGCTTATTTAAAAGCTCATTGATTAACAGTTGTGATTATTGATCATGCCATGTGGCCCCAGACAGGATTGACTGATCTGATAGGTCAGGGTCCAGATTCACAGAGACAGACAGACCGTCAGACAGGACAGGACAGGACAGGACAGGAAGAGGGAAGAGAGTGGATGGGCAGCAGGCAGAGACAGATACAGCAGATAGAAACACACACAGACACACACTCTGATACATTCCTCTTCTCAATCATGTACTAACTTGAAGAGATTACTCGGAGTATCAACTTATTATCTGTACAGTACTTGAACCCCTTCAATATTTTGCCCTAACCCCTATCTCCCGCTCCACCGCCTGATTCACTTCTCCATACAGTCCACGGTGAAGAGCAGAGTAGCTGCATGTGAAGGAGATAGTAAGCAGTAATATTCAATTATTGTATGCACGGCGTCCCCGTCCCGCCCTAAATTGATTTCTTACAGAACGGGAGGCATCGCTCAGCACTGACACACAGCCATGTTTCCCCCATCTACCACATCCCACGCAAATTACTCCTCCATCTGCTCTCCCTCACCGCATCGCGCATTTTACCCCTCTCCTCCCTTCTTTCCTCTCCTCTCCTCTCTTCCCCTCTCTCCTCTCCTCTGTCATCATCTCCTCTTCTCTCCCCCGTCAGACTGCACAGCTATCTGTGGTTGGCATGGGCCCCGGCTCCCATACAGTGCGTTTAATCTGTCTTTAATCTCTTTGCATTGTAATGGGAAATGGTTTTGTGTTTTACTATTTGATTGAAGCGGCGAGCCCGCCCCTCACCACCATGGGACTTCTGGCTGTTTAGGAGTGGGAGGTGTTTTCAATTTTGCCCTTGCTCAAATTGTCTTTTATCAAAGAATTCATATCAGTAATATGATTCTACATATTAACCAGGCTGTTTGTAAGTGGCCTAATAGGAAAATAGTAAAGAGTGGAGGGAGAAAGAGATAGAGCCTGAGAGTGAAATGAAAACTGGCTTCCACTCAGAGAATTTTTTAATATTACACTGAATTAGGGCTGAGCAATACATCATAACATATCGATATGGTGATATGAGACTAGATATCGTCATAGATCTTGGATATTCTTATATCGTTAAATGGCATAAGTGTTGTCTTTTCCTGGTTTGATGTAATTTTCTGAACTTACCAGACTGTGCTAGCTTTTTTATTATTTGCATTTAGGACTGCAACTAAAGGTTATTTTCAGAAAATGCTCAAATACCATTTTAGGCCCAGCAATTATAATCATTGTCCATTGTAATGTTTCACTCAGGACATCATCATATGCCAATTTAATAGACTTCGCCCAACCCTATAGACATTTATAATCCATATCACCCAGTCCTACACTGAAATAAATGAGTGTGGAAAAATATTTTTGAATCCCACCAGAAAAGTTGCGATGTTGAATTCTCCACGACTTTGCAATTTTATCCAGTCACTGCAACTTTGCCACAAATTTGACCAATCATTGCAGCTTCCTGCGAATTCCACCAAACATAACAGTCCCCGGAGCAAACATCATACATGTACATCTCAGTGAGCCTTTTCTATGTTTTGTTTTTTATTATGCTTTTGGATTTTTATTTTGTCACATATTTTAATTTTATGCTCACTGTTTTGACTCAAGTTTGAGCTCCAACAAGATTTTGCTTCCTTGTGGAATACCCCCAGGTGCACTTCTTCATTTACAAATTTCATTTGCATTTTTTGAGAATTTTTGTAATCCGGAATCTTTTTGGTGAGGTTACTTGAAACACTCAGAACAGAGTCTGGCTTTATTCTGCCTGGAACTAGTTGATTTTGATTTTTGATGTATTATACAAAAAAAATAAATAAAATAAATCACAACTTTCTTTTAGGCCGCAATAATGCCCCCCAAAAAAGCCTGTGAAATCCTGGAGGGACAAATCTTTCGATGTAATATTCTGAAGCAGAAAAGGCTCAATGTGGCTCAGAGTGGCTGTTTAAGTTGTGAAAGTTTTCTCCCGTCAGGTTATACCATCATCATAAAGACCTTTACAATTGTACCTTTAATAAAGCCACACAGAGAGGGAGTAGGTCTAATCAATACTTCATATAGTGGGGATTATTGTTTGTTCAGACTCAACATAGATTCAAAACATCCAGGCTCGATAGTCATGTAAAGCTAGAATTGATTTCTTCATAAAAGCAGTGAAATTTTTGATGTTGGTGTCACATTTATGATTTTTTTCCCAGCATCACATTTTTTATTCATTCACACATTGTCACTTTTACAAAGAACAGGCCCGCGGTTAACGCTTAATGGCATTTACAGTCTCCGCTGGTTAAAATCAACAAAAACCCATACATGCATATAAACACATACACAAACACACATATAGGTATGCACGTATGCACACACACACACACACAAACACACACAGCTTCCTCTCTCCTATTCTAATTAAAGGGACCTCTCTGCCCTGGGTGTGTGTGTGATATTGACACTTAGCTCCGTACAATAAACTTTATTGGCAAGCCCTGCTTGATTACAGCACTAAACTAGAATAACAAGGAATATGGGAGGAGGGGACGTGGATTATATACTAAACAGACATTAGTGGGCTCTATTCAAATATCTGCTGCATTTTAATAGTGAGCCCTGGAAGGCCTCTGGTTCTGTGTGTGGGCACCAGCAGTGAGACGAAGCTGAAATATACTGAGCACAAATAAAAAATGACAGGGGTGAAATACAGCAAAGGTAGAAAAATAGAAAGAGAGGAGAAAAGAGATATATATCGAAGGATGGAGGAAGGGAAAGAGGGATAGATTTCCCGTCATTAATGATCTATGGAAAATCCTCTGTCTATTTTCAGATATACTGTTAATGGCTGCTCGCTGCCATTAAAATCGTTGCCGTCCTGAACTCAGCTATTCACGTATTGGCTGCTGCTTCATCTAATATTCATCTGCTGGAGGTCAATGGCAGCGGTGGCATGCTTAATTTGTATACACAAATTAAGGGTGGAGAATAAGACTTTTAAATGAGTACAGAGTTGAGGATGAACAAATATAGAATTTATAGATTTATTACACCTCAAAAACCTTAACTTTTGTCTGCCTTTTTACAGATTTTAACAAAATAATAAGTTTGTCTCTGGGTGTTCATTTAAAACCTAACAAATGTTTAAAAGTCTCATGTCTCAAGATGTGTATGAATGTGTGACGCAAAAACACATGAACACAGTAGCGCTGGGTACTGAACTTTCAGACTTTTATAGCACAAACTGAATTGCTTCAATATTATCGAGTACTGAAAAATGCTTTGTCTTTTGATACCAAATTTTGATTCCTTTGGAGTAAATTTCCAACCACACTGTAGTAAATAGGTTTATATTTTTATGCTATGAAACTGCTTTGAGTGTGTTAGAAGGAGCTGAAAGATTTGCACTGTAATGTGTAATGTAATTTTCATTTCGTTAAAACAGATTTTATAAAATTGGTATTCATAAAAGTATTGTTCAGGAAGCAGTATCAAAGTCAAGGTATTGGTATCTTTGTTTTTGAACGATACCCAGCCCCAAGCAAAGAGGAAGAAAGAAAGAGTTTGTCTCAACAGCCCCGCTGAAAGAGGAAACCTAACAGACTCTGCAATTATTTCCTCAACAATGGTGTCTCAAACAATACCTGGAGGCAAAGACTTTGCAAAACTGGACACTAAATTACCAGCCCAAGTGCTAAATCAATTAGACTAAAACGGCAGGTGAAGCAGTAGGTGGCATGTCATTCATTTACAAGTGTAAATCTGATCTTACCCTCCATGCACTTTTGGTACTTTGTGTTAAAACAAAAACAAGGAATCATGAGGATTCAAGAAAGAAAAAAACACTTTGCTCATAAGTAACCTGACTTCAGCGAGTGGTGCACTGTGCATCTACAGAAATGACCATGCAGAGGCCTGATGCAGAGGTCACCAGCTATTAAATGTATTCTACTGTTATCAAAACGTTTAACAGAATACAAAAAGATTAGAAAATATGTGCCTGTTTAAAGAAATCCTAAATTTGAATTCCATATATTCAAAAAAGCCTGTGATAACAGAGTTGTGACTCAAGAGCAAATGAACCGCAGCTGTCTGTCCCGCAGCAGCTTCAACACTCACTGGTCGGCTCTCTCTGCTCAGTCAGTTGAACTACAATGACCCCTACTGGCCTGAAATGGTACTGGGTTGGCACGCTCCTCAGACAAAGAGCTTTTTACTTTAGTGAGAACTTGTGGCTCTGGATCTTCAACACAAAAAAACACATTCAGGAGATAGAAATGACAGAAAAGGTCATTCTCTTTTTCTTCATGTAAGATAAACTGCATTTTCTCCTCCACAATCCACACAAAAGTCCAGTTTTATTTTGTTTTGAGTTTCTGTCTTGATCTTCTTTGATTCACTTCCATCTTTAGACTCCAAATTCTTCTCCTCCCCCCCAAACATACTCCTTTTTTCCCTCTCTCTCTCGAGGCCTTGGCACCCTTGGCAGGGCCTCTCCCGCTGGGTGTGTTGGCAGAGCTCTGTCTCTGATTCACCCACAGCGTGCCCTCTGGCTTAACAGGCTGGCACAAGGACACGGAGCAGAGTTGAGAGAGGAGGGCAGGAAGCATGGAGCTCCAGACTGATAGAGCCATATATTACCATAAGAAAGTTATCACAGAAGAGGCGAGCAGCGCGAGTTAAGTTATTTGAGGTGCAGACGACGGTTGTAGGCCTGTGGTTTTTGTGAGCAAGGCACAAAATGCAAGATCGTGGCAGCAGGTTTGCACGTGTGTCTGGAGGAGAACATTAGAGTGAGACACACACATGCGGCCTCACCTTGAAGAAGCACTGACCCCACACACCTTTATTGCATCTCCAATTAGAGGAGAAGGGAGGGAGGAAGGGAGAGATACAGAGAGGGAGAGACAGAAAGAAAGAAGGGGGAGAGATGTATTTCATAAATGTAGTTCCATAAAGAGCACTGACCCAAATGGCATTCAGTAATTCTTCCCTGTGCCAGAGGAGGTGGGATAATCAGAAACTTCATCAAGCTCACTCCTTCCTCCTCTCCTTCCTTGCGTCTGCAACACCTCCTACTGTCCCGCCCTCTGCTGGAACCTCTTAAACAAAAATCGCGTGTAATAACTGCACAACGTATACAGTGCATCCAGAACACGCATCAAAGAACATCCCTCTATCCCCACTTCATCGCTTCATTTTAATTAAACAAGTTTCCTCCACTCAGAGTCTCGCCATCTCCCATCTCTTTGATCTGTTCCCTTCCGACTCACAGTGAAAGAAACAGCCCATCTCCATCTTTGAGAAAGTTGTAAGTGTTTGATTCGGAAGACTTCCAAGCAGCAGTGGTACAGCATTGATTTAACGGAGCAATATGTAACAATTGTGTGTCCAAAAGTGAGTACTGCAGTCCAGAGAGCCATAGAGGGTATATTAAAATAGGCTGAAATCCTTTTTATTATACAGTCTTCAGTTGAAGCAAGTTGTTTCCCCTCGCCTCCCCCTCCCCAGACTTGAAGAAGCACGGGCAGGCTGCAGGAATGCAAGACAAACAAAATAATATAATTTGACAATAACAAGCAAGGATGAGTCGCACACTTAAAGCTGATCAGCTGTTTTTAACTGTGTAAAGCTAAATCCATCATCCTGAAAACAAAAGCACATTGATCCAAAACAAGACTCTCCAGAGCTGGAGTTCAGTGACTGCCTGCCTCCCTGTCTGCCAGACTCCATTAACATATCGCTCAATTTAACCATTACAAACATCTACTCCTTCTAAAAGATTTTTTAATGATTTCTTACAACTCATAAACAGACACCAACTCATTCTGCAAACATCCAGCATTAATTTGAACTCTTACTAACATGAAACAGGTAAACAATTACAGTCATTCTGGCCTGGAATAGAAATTTGGAAGGAGGACAATGCCCCTGTAGTGTTCATGTCACAGTGAGTATTTCAACTTTGCCTGTTTCCTTGATCTCTGATAACATATCGTGGTCATTTTATGATTTATTACAGTAAATATATTACAGATTACTCCTTTAATGTACAAAAAAAGGCACCTGAAAGCACAAAAAAGCAGTTCTTTTGTCAAACAGTACAACTATAACTACAACCTCCTCTGGTCTGTGTGGTTCTACTGATAAAAGCAGAACAAATTCCTTTTTGAAACTGTTCAATAAATTCAAATCCGTCTTTATGACAATGTCGGCAATACATATCAGATCTGTCACTGCTGTGTTGAGATGGATGTGGGAGGGCAGAAATCTGAAAGAAAATAATACAATTAAAGTGTGTCTCAAGCACCAAGTCCCAATCGATCGGTTCGCTCTCTTTTCCAATACACTATGGACTTAACATGGACTTATTCTTTCTTAAGCACAACTGGGACCGCTCCCTCCCCCTCCAGGGTGCACCACTCACACAATGCTTCAAAAGAACATTTTGTTTATATGTTCAATACCGGCAACATCAATAAAATTATCCAATCATTAATTTCCTATTCAATACAAATTTAATGCAGAGCCACGGAGTAGCCAGCTCATATCCAATGAGGACATCTATCCCCAATCACTCACAGACACACACACACACACACACACACATATCAGTGGGACTGTCCCTAAAACAGCAATTCCTCACAGACTGACTCAATACTGTAGAGAGGAGGGAAAAGAAGGAAAAGAGCAAATAAGGAGGATGGGAGTGGTGGGAGAGGGGGACATATTATTTCTTAAGCACCACTGTCAAGGTGAGAGTCTTGACATTGGCAGAGCCGACACAGACAGTTTCTTGTTCTGGTCTACTGTGTATACATATGGAAAGTCTGGTTTGGTCATACAGGACAATTATGGAACCAGTAAGGGAGTGAATATGCAGATGGACAACATAGAAGAAGTTCAATATAAAATACTCCATTACAAGTTATGCAAAAGACCTCATCAGACATGTAATATTATAATACAACAGAATGTTTGACTCCCTGATGAAGGCTTGATGTGGAAACGTGTTGGAGTCTGTTTGTTTTAAGGTCTTAAATGACCGTGCCGTAACAGTAAAGGTATTTTAATTGTTTTAAAGGAGTGTGCTTTGGAGTATTTTGAGATTTTTTGAGCACAGGTGTATCTATCCAAAGAGCACCTCAAACAAACACATTTTGAGTCCAGGAAGCACTTTTACCCCGACATTTTTTTTTTTAGAATACTACAGATAATATTATGGGATGATTATTACTGATGCATTAACATGTACGTGAAATTTTAAAGAAGCTGATTAAGATAAAGAGATTTTTTTTTAAAGAGAAAGTGCACTAATTTTACACAACAGTCTGACTACAAATGTGAAAATGATTAAAAAATGGTCCTGTGTTCACAGATGATGGACTTGATAAACACATTATGATTGGCTACATGTCATAAAGGGCAAATGCCATGTACAAACAGAAAAACTGAACTCACTGCACAAAGTTCATGTAATTTAAGACTTATAACATTAATTTGACATCGCTGAACAATGGATTTTGTGAAGGACAATATTCTTGATTAGTTAGCTGTTTAACATTTGCTAACAAAAGACCACAGTGAACTCTTGATCAAATATTAATTTAAAAAAACAAAACATTCAAAGATTACATAACTAATGTTACATTTTGGTAAGTTCTATAACAAATAGGCTTTGTTTTTGTAAACAACAGTAAAACAGCTGTAAACGCGGAAGCCGCAACAAACCTGGAGGACAACATCTGGCACCTACTCGACTCGACTTGGGGCTACATTAGCGTCTACTAGCATAATACAGGAATCTCTGACTGAATTGACAGCAGTCACGTTGCATTGTGGGTGATGTATCCACCAGATTTTGACAGGGAAGAAGGATGCGTGGAATTAAAGCTCAAAGCACCAAAAGCATACAGCAAAACTCAACAGCAATGTCTCTTTACAGAAATCATTTTACAGTTACTCAAAGATAATTCACAGACCTTGTTGTGAGCAGTTTCAGGAGGAACTATTTTCTCCCTACCAAACTACACCCACTAAACATATCCATATTGATTTTGAGGTAAACTGTTCCTGAGTACAGTATCTAAGTAAATGTACTTTAATTTGATGACCACAGGGGACAGGTTTATGTTAGCAGAGGAACATGAAGGAATGAGTGTTGAGAAGATATGAAAACTCAACTTTTCATTGAAAACTCAATGAAAATGAAAATATTTCATACATCGTGGATTCACTCTGACTTCTGTAAGGAGCTCTTATGCGCTCTGATCAACAAGCTCATTCATGGTGAATTTTAAGATCAATGGCAGGTTCAACAGTTCCATGCTCGATGATAAAATCTATAGCTCTCTGTTGCATGTGATTAGGAAATGCGTGGAAATGCTATCAGTATCGAATATTATATAGGTAGTGAACCCAGCTGAACCCGCACCTACTATAGCTCCAGACATGATACACATCAGGTGGAGCTGTGAGGTGCACGCGCATGTGTGTTTAACATGTTAGAGCTGGTGAGATGACACGAGAGCCAGGGTTCATGGGTCAAGTAGAGTCAAACCAGGTAGGCGATTGGCTGATCAGGTCTAAGTGTAATGACTAATCAATGGTTGAATGCATTAGTCTAATCTAATGGGCCAGGTGGGAGAGGACAACGCCAGACGCATGGAACACATGATTGAGCACAACATGCAACAGCAATGCAATCAATAACACATAGAGTGGTCTAACCCCAGGGGGGGTCCCCACTACTGGAACGACCTGCTCCACATGCATTTAGGAGGTTCTCCGTATGCGTGTGTGTGTAAATATGTATGGTTGGTTGGTTAGGGGAGGACAGAAAAGGAACCGAGCTGTTTTAGTCTGATTGATTGGATTATGAAATGAAATGAGGGAAATCAAAGCCTTTTGTTTCACCTCAGCGAGTAGCGACTGTGTGTTTCTGCCCACCTAAGAGAGAGAGATGCACTAAAAGAACTAGAATTACTGGCTTGCAGTTGTATGCCTCAGCCAACCAGTCAAGTTACAGTTTATGTCCATGTCTCTCCAGACTCATAATATGTTTAGTGGAGATTTGGAAGGAATTTAATAGAGGTATTCATTGTAGTTTTTGCAAAACAGAAGTTCTCACTATACATGTGTAATTCAAGTGAATAATTTCCAGTGACAAACATGCTGTCTTAACTGACAGACTTTTTTTTTTTACAGAGGAGTACAGATGCCCAATAGAGAGCTGAACATTATCATGCCATAGTAAAGTTGATCTTTTTCATCATTTTATCCTATTAGATATTTGTGTGAAATTTTGTCATGATTAGTGTATGAATTCTTGAGTTATGACCAAAAATGTGTTTTGTGAGGTCACAGTGACCTTTGGCCACCAAAATCTGAACAGTTCATCCTTGAGTCCAGGTGGATGTTTGTACCGAATTTGAAGAAATTCTGCCAAGATGTTCCTGAGATATCAGATTTACGAGAATGGGACAAATGTGTGGTCACTGTGACCTTGACCTATGACCTCCAATATCTGATCAGTTCATCCTCGAGTCCAGGTGGGTGTTAGTGCCAAATATGAAGAAATTTCGCCAAGGCATTCTTGAGATATCATGTTCACAAAAATGGGCTGTGCACTGAATTGGAAGCATGAAAAGAGAAAGTGGTTCAGGTGATTGGGTGCATTTTACAATGCAAAAGTGAGATTGTTGATTAAAATAAAATGCAAAAGACAGGAAATGAATCATCTGTTTATACAATCAGGGGAGGAAGAGGTGAGACGTTTGTCATATTTAGGTTCGTCCCAGGAGAAAAGAAACCCTCCTCTGTGTGTGCGTGTGTGTGTGATTTGACCTTCCAGCATCACTCTGTGACGAGCATTACGTGAACCTGTTTGTGGGTTAAAAGCATTGCTGAACTCCCAGATACCAGCCTGTACATTACAGAGGTCATTCACATCTCTCACCCCCATCAGACGAATGTGTTTTAATGCAGAGTGTGTAATGGAGAATAATGCTGTGACAAAAGAAACACAGATCAGACACTGACATTTGGTAAAAAAAAAAAAGCAGAATTAGATTAATTATTTGTTTTATAAATTGCTGGAAATTTATAATGACTATTAAAAGGGGGCAAAGCATTGATCAACTCAAAAAGAGAGCAAAGCATGAAGACAGAGAGAGAGAGATGACAAGTTAGGGACAAGAGGCAGTCACAGCAGAGGACAGGCCTGGGTCAATACTTGCAGCACATGCTGCTGACACTGCACCCCTCAACACACACAGACACACACACAGACACACACACACACACACACACACACACTTTCACATGGACATGTACACAAAAGATAGAGAGACATCAGACTAATCAGTCAGCCGACGTCGATATTTCAAGAGCAAGACCAAGAAAAGGAGAGAATGCAAGTGTGTGTTTGTGAATAAGAGACAGACAGACATCACACACAATTAAGGAACTTTTACAGACTGAATTAGGTCTTTGTGACACCGGTAATACTTTATTATTTTCTCTCTACCTAAAGGAAAAAATACCTAACCAAAAGAAACTATTTAGGGATGATATAGCTGAAAAAATGTATCACGATAAAATGTTTCATTTCAGTCGATTAATAATCATCGATAATTTTTAGTGACCTATTTTTAATGAAGACCAGGAGGAAGAAGGTTGAATTTAACCATCTGCCATCTGCACACATTTTCTCACTCCACACTGTTTCTGTTGCTGTGTCACACATTGAACTGAAAAATACACCTGTTAAATGACTGGCTGTTTGTGTGTCACTTGTAGCACGCTCCAATAAAGCGATATGATTGGTTGTTTATGAGCCAGGGGGTATTCGTTACGTGCTTTCATGGTGGTTTGCATTTAATTAATTAGTTAATTAATTAATTAAGTGAAACTATTGAACATTTTATTGAACAATTTATCTTATTGCTATTGATGATGTATCTCTTGTTGATTCATACCACATTTTTTATTGTCCATGCCTAAAACTATTCCTCTTCTTCTGGTACTAAAAAAAGATAAAAGAGCCCAGCACTTAAAAGGTCACTTCACCCAAATTACAACATAACATTTTTTTTACTAACCTCTGCTGGTTTCTAGCAGTGCAGAAAGTTTTGGTTTTATTATCAGTGGTAACTCTTGCTGCTTTTTAATGTGATTTTTCAGTGTTGTGGGCAACACAGACATTTAATCACACAGACTGGAATGAAGCAACTGTTTAAAAAAAAAAAAAAGGCTGGACTTGTTTCCATCTTCCTACTCTTCTATTTCTATTTAAATTGTTTTACTTAGCAAAAATTTCAATTAATTTTCTCAGGCAAAAATGGGAAAATTCACTGGTTCTAGCAACTTAAATGTGAATATTTAGTAGTTTTCTTGTTCTTCTATAATTCTAAACTGATATAACAAGATATTTAAAGACATCCCCAAGTGCTATATCCAAATTGCAGAAGCTGCAATTTTTTGATAAAGGAAAAATGGGTGACAAAACAGCGTTATACTGAAATGCTGTAGAGCTGCAGAGATGCCCTGCACTACAAATCTTGTTCTCCAGATGTTTGCTTGATATAGATCCTAACAAATGTCACATCACCGTGATTTTTATAGTTTTTTTCTGAGTGAAAATGAAGATTGTGATGCAAATATGCACAATATGTTTGTTTTTGTTTTTTTACCATATCATGCAGCCCTAATCTCACTACCTCACTGAACTGTACATGCACCCTAACATCATGTTTTGGTTTGTGTCTGTGAGCATGTAAGTGTGCATGTGTGTGCATGTGT
Source organism: Lutjanus campechanus (assembly GCA_027495735.1). Lineage (NCBI taxonomy): Eukaryota > Metazoa > Chordata > Actinopteri > Lutjaniformes > Lutjanidae > Lutjanus > Lutjanus campechanus. The sequence goes on from JAJHUR010085415.1 coordinate 13,930, forward strand.
GGATGTGACTGTGTGAAGCAGGGGTGTGTGATAGGGGCCTCTCCATCTTTGAAATGAATTAGCGTGCAGTGCCTTATTGAGTGAGGTCCAGTGTTTAAGTGAAACTGATGAGAGATGTGTGAGCAGCGAGGACTGGGCTATAAGTATGTGGCTGAGGTCACAGGTTAATCCCTATTGATTTACTCCACCGTCTGCATACAGCCACACAGGAAGACAAGGAAGGAGAGGCCTGCTTTACCAGCTATCACTGAGCACAAACGCAGGATAAAAATCGCTGCTCACACGCACCTACACATCTCGCTTACCTGATGCTAAGTAGGGTAAGGACAAGAAAATTAAGTATCATTTAATCTAAATTGGTAGTTAAACAGCCTCTACTTAGACAGATTGCAGACCATGACCTTCTAAATGATCAATGAGAGATATGATCAATGGCTTCATTTACACATGATCGTATGATCAGAAGCACTTGTCTTCATTTGAAACAAAATATAAAAGAAGGGCATGTTTTCCAGTAAAATGGGGTTTAAGCAGTGGTGAGTACAGTACTGAAAATTAGGGAAAATTACCATTTCAGAAACCCGCTCGAGCAAAAGTAAAAAAGTACCTGATTACAGTAATTAAGTACTCAAAATACAAGTTATGTTACATTTTAATATTTTTTAGGGTGCACTGCATTTATGAAAGTAACATTAATGTTGAGGTTGGCTCTACATGAGGTTAACTGCTTTCTGAAGCACACCTATTAAAAAGCGCAACAGACCACTGGTTACAAGAGAAGTTAATGTCAATAGTCTCAAAGATTAATGTTACATGTGAAATATAAGCTAGCTAACATTAGCTAGTTAACAATATTTTCACTCATAGTATGTGCAACTTATTGCAACCTCTTGATCTGGGTTTTGCTCCATCATCATCACATTGTCAGAAGATGGGTGGTTCTTGTTTTTCTTTCAGGAAGTTAGCTATTTGTAGAGGTGCTCCTCTCCACTCAGTCCTAGTCCATTACTAGTTTACGGCATTTCCACTCAAATTACCTAGAACTTTTGGAACTTAAAGATTTCTTCAAAATGTCCTTAAGATTCAGATCAGTCCATGAAATATGAAAAAGCGACTGCTGTTTTCACACATTTTGCATGCCATTATACAACAACTGCCTGTGCATCTGTATTGTGTGCTTTTTTATTTAATGCCATTGTGATGTGTTGAGGCATAATAAACAAAAAACAAACTGCAGATTTTTAAAAATGGTGGCAGAAATAAAATGCTGTGAGTACTTGACCAATCAGAAATGCAAGCCCCACCCCAAGAGCCCCTATACTTCTGGAAAGTACTACCCCTTTAACAGGGGCTTTTGGGGGGGTAAAATAATGTCCCCAGAACTTAATTTAGACCTTGATGCCTGCAGTGGAAATGCACTGAGCTCCACTAAAAGTTTCTAGTACCTGAGGAAAGTTCCTGTTGTGGAGAAGTGGCTTATGGTTGTATCAGTGTATAAATGGCAAATTTAGTTAAGTAAACATAAACTACGCGGTAAAAATATAATCAGTAAACTGTAGAATAACCATTTAAAAAAAGAACATGAAAAGTTAAAAAAAAGTACTTTTTTTAAGTAAGTAAGTGGTTACTACCCACTAAGGCTTCACAAATAATCACAATATTATCAAAATTGCAATATGGCATAGTACAAAACCCAAACTGCAGAAGCTACAACTGCAACAAATGTCACATTAATTGTTTGTTGTTTTTTTCAGTGAAAATGAAAACTGTGATGCAAAAATGATCATTCCCTCTAACTGCGAATCATTTCACAATTGCAATATGTGTCAAAATAATCGCAATGTGATTTTTTTCTACCCACCCGTGGGTTTAACATGGGAAACACACATGGACATTGTGGCCATATCTGTCAGTGTTGTGACAGATTTAAATGGTTCCATCAAACTGTGAAATCACAGCGACAAAGACCAACAGAGCAGGCCACAGTGTGTGTTTGATGAGAAACCCAAATAATAACCAGACCAAGCTGTATTTATAAACAAGCTCTTCACAATCTCACCCCAGAGGAGGAAAGGTGAAATATTACATTAATATGAACAACTATTAATAATACCACCCCCCCACCCCCCACTCTGTTCCCCTTTCTCTCCCCACCTCTTACCCCATCACTCCTTCTCTCTCCATCTCTATCTCCCTCCCTCTCCCTCTCTCCCTCTGCCTCTAATCCTATCATGCGGGCAATAAGTGTATGCACCATGAGCACATTTAATTTCTGCGGTTGGTTTTCAGCGAGCCCAGAGGTGAGCCTTAATAAGGATCAATGGCACTTTATCTGGGACAGCACCCACTTCACAGCATGCAAATTACACAGCAACCCTTAAAAAAAGAAATGGATTTAATTAAAAAATGTAGAACCACGGGCTCTGGAAATTCAATTAAAGGATTTATGCAAAGGTTGGCTAGCTTTTTGTGTTGCAGTTCCTGCTTATATAATGAGCTTTTCATATTAAAAATCAATAGGTAATCTGGGCTAGGGGATCGGCTGCTTATGTACATTTTTGAAATCAATTTGAAAAATAGTCCATCAGCTCCATGTCACAACAAAGAGGGGAGGGAGCAGTGTGTGTGTGTGTGTGTGTGTGTGTGTGTGTGTGTGTGTGTGTGTGTGTGTGTCGAGCTGGGGGTCAGTGGCAGGAAGGCAGTAGGAGTGGATGGGTGAGGAAGGGGTGATAGGTTACATCTTTCTCCTCTCTGAGGGTCACAGGAGGAAAGCTCTGAAGCTCTAAAGGTAAGAGAGATGGAGAGTGAAGGAAGAGTTGAGGGTAAGTGAGTAAAGGATGTCTCTCTGGCCAGGTCAGTTTCTGCCTCTTTGGCCTGTTCTGATCCCTTCTATTAGAGACACAGAGTCCCTTGGCAGTGAGGGTCTAGCTGGCTCTGACCTGTGGCTCTGGGGTAATTTAGCCCAGCCCCGACTCAGACTCAGCCCAGACTCAGACAAACCAGGCTGGGGAGACGTCCTAATAGCCTCCCTGAGGTGTCTGGAGCTGAAGCAGTGGAGAGGACGTGGCTGAGGCTTTAAGTAACATTTCTTCACAAACAAAACTGCCACAAAAAATAAACAAAACAAAATAAAATAAAATAAAATAAAATAAAATAAAATAAAATAAAATTAATAAAATAAAATAAAATAAAATTAATAAAAGGGAAAAGCAAAACTGATGCAAGCAAGAGTTGACAATAGGATGAATATATCAGGGAGTCCATCATCTGTTGGTTTTTTGGGCAGTTTTTTGGACGTAATTTTATTTTGCTAATTTAAAGGAAAAATATGTACTGCAGTACAAATAGTGAACTGGTGCCATAGCCAGTGTTAAATATGTCAAACCTATATCTAATATACAATCTATAGTTGAAGCAAGTTATTTGCCCCTGCCTCCACCTCTCCAGACTTGAAGCTCAGGCTGTTTGCCTGGCTGCAAGAACACTGCAGGAACACAACACAGGCACAACATTATATTTTGACAAGAACAAGCAACAACGAATCCTCCACTGTAAGTTGATCAGCTGTTTATAACTGTCAATTGTCTGTTAATGTAAAGCTGAGCCTGTTATCCTGAAAACAAAAGCCCACTGCTCCAATAATACACCCTGTGGAGTTCAGTAACTGCTTTACTGCCTGCCAGACTCCATTAACATTTTGCTCAATTCAAGCGTTATAAACACCTACTCCTTCTAAAAGATTACTGATGATTGCTTATGACTCATAAACAGATACTCATTCGGCGAACATGTGGCATTAATTTGAACAATTCAAAGGAGAACATTTTTTTTGTCAGAAAAGCCAGTATTTCAACTTAAGGTAAAGGGAAGTTTATTTATTTAGCACCATCCAGATACAAAAGCACAAAGTGCTTCACAGGAGCATAAATCAAACATTAAGAGAATATTAAAAGTAGATTTAAAACACCATAAAAACAAAAGGCAAAAGCAAGCAGAGAAATAGTTAAAACACTTCGCATGTTCCTTAATCTCTTATTACACATCATGATCATTTTATGATTAAGTAGAATAGATATATTACATATTTCGACTTAAATGTTCTGCACAAGTAACATCCACTGCTCCATGACGCTCAATCAGCAGCACAGTACACACCCACTGAGCTGGAGGACAAGTGGGAAAAAAAACACTCTAACACTCTAACTTGGTGAATTATAGATTTATTTTGACCAAACCAAGATGGTTTTGGTGAGTTTTATTTTGTTTTTGTCTGTCAAATTTGAATGATGTGGGCCTTACAGAGTTAACAAGACAATTGAAGCTTGTCTTAGTTCAGGAAAAAAAATTTCAGAGGGTGTTTGGCTGTATTTTCCTGTTCAATAAGAAAAAAAGGCATAGGAATATTTAATTTCTTGACATTCTGTGAGTTTATTTTGTTTTTTTATTATACATAGCAAACATGGCCTTCACACATCTCCGTGAATATATGGGCAATCCTTGATTGCTGAACCGACAGTGGCCAGTTGGAAAATATATCTCCCACCCTTAATGCACACTGCGCAAAAATGTACAATAAATGCCAAATTATCAAGACTCTAACTCTAGTGCAGCATTAAGCAGGCAGACAAAATTCAAATCTTAAAAGTTTTATTGTTAAAAAATTGCCTTCTTCAACTTCTTCCGCTTTCAACACAGATATTGTTCATGCCTCCTTCACACTCATGTTGTATAACTGTACGCAGGCAGGAGGGGTGAATGACTGACTGCATACAGTAGCAGACTGTCAGCATTTGATTGGTTCTTTATTGATCCAGACACGCTCTCCATCACATCAACTCATCCACAATAAACCATTTACACAGTTTCCCTGTGCAATGGACCACATAACCAGGCCTCAGGCCATCTATGTTCACCCACTGTGTGTGTGTGTGTGTGTGTGTGTGTGTGTGTGTGTGTGTGTGTGTGTGTGCGTGTTTTCTTTAATGAAATGGTATCTCCGTGGACAATAATCCCAGTAACAGGATTGGGCAGGAACACACATGTCAATACAGCCAAATGGGATTGTATGCTTTTATCCATCCCCACACCCGCACATCTTTCTCTCCCTCTGTCTCCCTCCTCCATGTCTCCTTCTATGTCTCGCTCTCATACATAGCGCAGCAGCACAGCAGGGAATGTCTGACAAGAATATCACAGTCATTATATCTAGTAGCTCCTCACAAATGATCTAAAAGACACTTTCCAAAGGAAATCGGAGCATCATCAGAGAAGTCCACTCAAGAGTATGTGAAGCTCATCACAGTTAGCATAATGTGTAATATTCTGTCTACACAACTGAGGAGGAGAAACCTCCACAGTGTCTCCAGCCAGGCTGGAGCTGACCCCCTCCTGTGTAGCTCCTAATCATCCAAGAGGACTCTATTACAAGGGCCTGGCAGCTCATCTAACCCCACAGAGGAGAAGGGGGGCTGGTGGGTAGATTGGGACCTCTGCTCCTCTTTCTTTCCACATGGTTGAGCACCACACACAACAGCAGAGCGCACAGACACACACACACACACACAGACAGGTTGCCTGAGTGTGCGGCAGAGCCACTGCGTCTGTGTGATACACCAGACAGCAGATAGAGCACCTGACCTCACGTCTGTCTGCAGGAGAGAAACTGATAAAGAACAGTGAAGTAAAGACAGTACCAACCACTCGACCTCACTGTACGTCTGTTATATGCTGATGTCTTCGATGCAGAGGCTGTCTCTGGGGTTAAGGCTTAGCAGAGGAGGCAGTGGCGGTCCCACTACTCCCGACTGAACAAGCGTCTCTCTAATACAGCCCTGACTGCTAGTGCCTGGTCAAAAGTTCAGCCTGTGCATATGTAAAAAGGTGGCCTGGTGCCCGAGGCAGGATCCTGGGTAAAATAATCACGCTAAAAACGCTAAGAAGCATGGGACTAGGCGAGAACGCTGATGAAACCGGCCCCTGGGGGAACTGAGGTGTCTGATTGGACCGGTGGAGCCTCTTAGGCCTGTGCCCGTGACACCTCCCCTCCCTCCCCTCTTTCTATCCATTACAGCGGATGATGAGGTGCTGGAGCCACTGCCCACATGGATCTCCATTCAGCTCAGCACTGTCTGCGCCTATAGTTAAGGTATAGATTAGATGAGTATAGGCTGAGCACAGCTGCTCGGAGCCTGAGGGTACACTGATCTTGAGGGAGCAATCAGTCAGTCAACAAAATGTCACAGGGTCAGCGTTACAGTGTGACAGGACGGTGACAACTTCACAAAGGTTACAGCCTAACTAATAAATGCAACAATCACTGAAATTCACTCTGCCTTCTGTTTAAATGTGTCCAAATATGATTCAAAGTAAAATGTCTAATAGTGTTACACCCAGAACGTTGAAGGTTCAAATCATCAGTTGGAGACCTTTCAGTCAACTGCGATTCAAGTTGAGCAGTCATTTTTTGTTTTGTCTTTTTTCAGTCAGTGTTACAATAAAAAAAAATAAACAGAGAGAAGCTAACAAAATGTGCAGGTATAATATTTCAATGAGAAACTACAAAGAGGGGGGATCATAAATATACATTTATTTTAGCTGTCTCACTTATTTAAAAATTTCATTTAAATCTTTGTGACAACAGGCGCTGGTGGTTACCTGATGAAAAAAGGTGAAATGAGTAGTTGGTAAACAAGTTTCAGCTCTTTTTTAGCTGCGTCATCTTACACAGGGCATTGCTACAGCATGGCAGGTGGTAAACTTTATAAACAGAGTCTAACTAGTCTAGTCTCCACAAACCACAAAAAACTAACTGTGATGGAAGTGGAGAAGAGTGATTGAACTGGAGCACAGGTGCTGCAAGCCACTTCACTCCAGCGTGCTGCAGAGCGTGCGGGCAGGTGATGCTTGATTGTGCTTGTTTTTTTACCACTGAAAGGCTCAGATTGGTATTGGTATATGATTGGTATGAGTGTTTGTAAACATGATAAGAAGAACTGCTACTGCAAGAGACCCTTTTCTAAGCTTCAATACATTTGTTTAACCAGAAACAGCTGTTTTATTGCTCTCGCCAAACTCACCAGACTCCCTTTGCAACATTCTTATCAGCTTCATTCAAACTCAACAGAAGCTAAGTAAAACTCCAACGACAAAATTAACTGTGACGGAAGCAGAGAAGAGTGATATAAATGGAGAACAGGTGACACGCTGTCAGCTACTTCAGCCACCCCAGTGCACCGCGGAGCACGCAAGGCAGGTGACGCGCTGCAGTGGCTGACAGCACTGTCAGCAGCCTGGCAAGAGAGATGCTCTGCGGTGCGCTGGGATTTTATACCTCAACTATCAGCAGGAGAATTTACTTTCTCTGACTGTGCGGAATCTGATATTCTCACATCACAGGTAATGAAGACAGACATTAAAATGTGAAAATTAATAGTAAAATACAGTCATATTGGCTGATATAGAAGTTAAGTGGGAGTTGTGATTGTGAACAACTCTCCGTTTTGAAGAGCCAAATCTGATTCAACTGACAATATTCTGAGGCGGGTACAGGCCTACTGTCTAATAAGCATATATATATATACATTGTCAAAGGCCGGAAATCCTATCCTGAAATACTATCCAAGATCAATTAAATCAACCAAAATCTGTGTCAATCAAATTTTAGACATTAAACAGAACTGTGATAACCACTGCATCTCTTGCTCACTATCTATAACACGCACACACACATATATCCAGGCACATACACAAACAGCACACACCACTGCAGGCCAGATCATTCAGCACTGATAATCACACCAAAGGACACAGGGAAAACTCCCACTCTAAACACGCTGAATTAAAGAAACAGGAGTTACAGGCCTGGTCGCACAATCTCTGATAAGTAGATCAAGGCACAGGGAGGAGAACATGATGTTAGTGAGAGATAGTTTGGCTGATTAAAATGTCATGGCTCTTTATAGATGCCTTTCTCAACTCAGCAAAATGAAATCAGCCCTGTACATCAATAGCAGAGTGGGCTGTGCTCCCTGCTAATAGAGAAGTTTCTTGCCTTTAAGTAGAAGCCACAACACAAAGAATGCAAAACTGATTCAAAATATATTAGCAAAATACATTATCAAAAAAGATAAAGAAAGTGAAGTGGTGATAAAATAAGACAGCCTGAAGCACAATTAATGAGGGAGCAAAGCATGAACATGATTGGATGACCAAGCGTGGCGCTTATGGCCTGACATGACATTTCCGCGCCTTTACTACAACAATCAAATTAAAGATTTAGGACCACATGTAGCTCCAGGTGTTTTCAGCACACTCCATATTGTGAATTCATGTGTGTGCGTGTCCATGTGTGTGTGTGTGCACAACTGTATATCACTCCACCTGTGCTCCTATAAATCAAACCTGTGTTTTAAATGAGAGGCTGGTTATTTGCGCAAGAACACACACGGGGGCTTTGTGATTGTTTTTTGGAGTCGACATTCTGCTTGTGTTTGCATCCCAGAACAATCTCCATGGATCCCGCAAGCGTACGCAAGCAATTAAAGCGATACCATCTTCATATCCCTGCAACCAATAACTGAAATAATATCACTGTTTTATTAAGCCCTTAATGTGGGGGCAGAAGGAGTGAGGAGTGGGATTTTAAAGAGGATACACTTTCAGGGGCCTTATCAAGCCCAGATTTAAATAAGAGCAAATGCTCAGCTTAAGGGTGTGCCTCTGTATCTGTGTGTGTGTGTGGCCTTTATCAGACATGAGTTTTGGCTAATCGCTGTGTCAGCACACCCGAATTTAATTACTAGCTCTACCTTTGTCCTTTAATATTTACTAACATCTACACTACGTTTAATTAACCACGTGTAGAAAAGCCATAGACTCATTCGAGAGAAAAAGCCGCTCTGCTAATTGCATCTGTGTGCTCACATCTAAAACATTAACACCCTTCTCTAAGACACACAAAGAACATAGGAGTGTCACCCACTTTAGGGTGTACTTCCAAATCATCTGATTAAAAAGCATGTTTAACACATTTTGGTCCGGCTACAATTGACACGGAGCAGATTTGATGATTACAACAAGACAGCAAATGATGAAAAAGAGCTGAGAAAAATGCTACGCAGAGTAAAGAGGAAGACAGAAATAGTCAAATTGAGGAAATGTTCAGCTTGGCATTTTGTGAAAGGTGCTGAGGAGCAGTTCTTCTCATCTCTCATTGTATGTCAGAAGCAGGAGAGACAAATGACGGCCCGAGGCCTTGTGTCTGTCAAACATGATGGATCAGAATGACGCTTCGCTAAAGCTCCAACACGCCGCCTTTCAACACATCACATTTTCCCTTCAGTGCAAACACTAAATTGATAAAGTATGAAGAGCAGCTAATGGAAAGATGTAATAGTCAAACTAAAGCATATATTAGGAGACGATGAAGCCTAAAGGGTAGAGTGCTGCTATCAATTGAAAAGTCTCACAGAGCAGAGGACACAACTTAGACTAAAATAAATCACAGTGTTGGATTTTATCGTTCCTACTCAAAGTGTGTGAGGACGTTAACCTCAGGCTCCCAACAGCACCTTAAAGGCACACACACACATGCTATGAACACTCTCATGCAGTGATTTATTGCGCACCCCCGCAAAGATGCATCCTGACACACTCAAAACAGTTGCCATTTTGAGCTGCACTTTAGAGGTTATTGCCTTGAGAGGAAACTTCTGCACTGAGCAGTCTCATATATATTATGATCTAACTGAATGCCATTGACAGCAACAGTTACTGCAGATGTAATGATTCATCAACTTGGCCAAATTTGTGTGAAAATTCTTAATGCTCTGACAACTGAGGTGCAATTGACAAAAAGGCCACTTTTAGCAACATTTTTGCAAATTGCCACAGTATGCACACAGTCATGGTCTAATAAGGCCAATAGAAAATAGAACCTACATCACCAGAACAAATCAAAAAGAGATGCACTCCTGAATCACCACAAATGACACTTTCCATTTCCCAGCTGCACCTAAAAATTCTGTCCAAAATAGCATTGGTCTTGGCACCCCACATTCCCACATGACAAATCCCCCAGTTTTTTCTTGAAATCCATCACAAAGAAAATGTTGACTTGAAGGGAAACCTTCAAGGATTTAGTTGCATCTAGCAGTGAATTTGCAGACTGACACACACCTCACTTCACCCTCCTGTTTCAAACATGTAGGAGAAACTATGGTGGCCCCAAAACTCGCAAAAAAAACAAAAAAACCCCACAAAAAGTCATACCTAGAGCTAGTGTTTGGTTAGTCCGGTCTGGGATACTATAAGCAGTTCAACACAGAAGCCTTCATGGAAGTGGAAGAGGACCTGTGCCTTCTGTAGATATAGGCCCAAACAACTTATTCTAAGATAACAAAAACACGAAGATTCTTATTTTCAGGTGACTACACACTAATAAAACATTGAATATTACATTCCATAGCTGCTGTGTTGAACCAATAGATTCCCCCTAAATATTCCACTCCTTCCACCAGCTGACAATATCACAAGTTCTTAAACAGATGTCCAATAACAAAACACTGCTCAGGTTCAGATGAGGCAGACTATTCCTCCAAATCACTAGAGGTTCCTTCATGATTGGCCAGATGAGCACGACCGCAGAATTCCCAGGTCCTGCATGTGACCACAACCAGAGACTACAGGAAAGCTGGATGCTCTAATTACTGTTCAGTGCATAGGCATTGAAACGACCATGGTCTTCTTCTATGCAAAACACAGACGAATGGAGGCCACAGTCTCAAATCAGATGAAAACTCTGTTTAGCCGGGGGTTTGTAAGTAAGAAACAGCCTGTATGCAGTCATTTGGTTCCAGAGCCAAAGCTGCATGTAGCCCAGTTATACACACTTGATAAAGCTGTATCTCCTGCACCACCTTCTGCTCCTTTCCTACCAGAGAATGACATTTCATGTGCCAAGCTCCCTACCTGGGACCAGTTTGCCAAGGGAGACCAGGATCTGATGACTCAAAAACACAGCTCCCAGGGTCAAAGAGGCATGCAAACTTCCACCAACATCACAACAGAGTGTCATTTCATTTCTCTGTGGGAATCTGGTTTTATTGTTGTTTCAAAACTAAACTTGTAAACAGATAAAATTCACCCGTCCCTCTGGCCTGGCACCTAGCCTCCTGTCTCTGTATGCCTCAATGGCAGCCTCTGTGGACATAATGTCTATACTGTATCTCTGCTCTCAGACATGTCAGCCAGTTAATATGACTCAGAACTTAAGATAATGCATCTGAAAACATCTGCTAATAGGTTCTCCTGATGGGAACGGGATATATGGTAAAAACATATTTGACAGAGAGCTTATTATCTTCGTACTCTGGAGTACATGACTGCATACGAGCAGAGACTAGAGTTTGTGCAGTGCATTTACTGTAACCTAATAGTCGCAGTACACAGGATCTGGAAAATCGCCTCCGCTTGTGAGAGGATAGGGGGAGCCACCTCTCAGAGTTAAATAAACAGTGACAGGAGGAAGAGGAAAACAAACCACAGAATATCTCTCTATCTGTGAAACCCAGACTCTCTGCCTGAGCCCTCAGCACTCAGCAGATCAGCCCCTCTCCATCCTTTTCCTCTGCTCGCTCCCAGGAACATGCCAAGACAAATATATAGGCTAAGTAAGGGAAGGTCACAGTCTACAGAGATACTTATCCATTATATTCTGTTGCTTTTTGGTTGTACAGCACTCATCAAGTCACAGAACACTTCGTCAAACGTGTTTTCTTCCTTACCATAGACTTGGTGAAAGGTCTGGCCAGTGTGAAGAGAAAGGTCATCAGCCACCAGCTCTGGTGAATGGAGGTGTACATCATGTTTCCAGGATGCACTGCGTTGGAGGTGATGCCGTGAGGCGAGAGGCGGCGGTGGAGCTCGTTGCTGAAGAGGATGTTACAGAGTTTGGCCCTGTTGTACGCCAACATGGACCAGTACTCTTTCTTGGGGGGAGACAGCAGGGCCAAGTCCACCTTACCACACGAGTCTAACAGGTCTGTGAACCTGAAACAAATAGTCAAAGATCAAGAGTTAGTGAGTGTGTGTCTGTGTGTGTATGTCTGCTTTCCCCTGGCAGATGTGTGGTGCTGGCTGCATACAAATCAAAGACGTGACATGATGTTCTTTAATTGCCTGCGACAGAGCTGTTAAACTCCAGATGTTTGACAAGGCCCCTTAAACATTACACTACTCGTTGTGTTATTATGCAGTCACACAATAACATCGCAATACACACAGACACGAGAAACTACACTCCCTGTGTGTCCTGTCTGTGTGTGTGTGTGCGTGTGAGATGGGCTCCAAACTGGTGGAACACATCCTACATATTAATCCAGTCATTAGAAAACAACCAATCAAAATGTCACCTGGTTTCCTTGTTGTGATTTTACAAGCTCGCTGCCTCTTGTTTACTGTCGCCTTCCGCAACATCCTTGCTTGGCTAAATTACAACATCTGCAGGCTTTTCATTTCATGTGCTGCAACTTCATAACTACTTTAGCAAGTAGAGGTTGATAAATCAATTGCCTGAGCACCAAATGTAGTTTTTCCTTTTTTTCACAATGTGTACACATGTTACACTGAAGTTGTGCCTAGAGTAGTTACAACTGACTGTGGTCTTATAGTGGTACTGATACTTTGGTTGTATATAAATTATCTAAAAAGCAAAGGCCATTAGGTGTCCAGCTGAGTTCTGGTATTTTACAACTTTTGGTTGAAAGTGGACGATATATCGGAAGAA